>VDFB02149188.1:0-13052 GCA_007258455.2 Sequoia sempervirens | reverse complement strand
GGCCAAGTCAAGGTTGAGAGGAGCAACTCTCACATGGTGGAAATTTGTACAAGCTGAAAGAGAAAAAGAAGGCAAAGGTCCCATAGTTTCATGGAGAGGAATGGTGACTAAGATAAGGTAGACCTATCTTCCTGATGACTATGAAGTTCAGTTGCATAGGAGAAGACACAATCTGAGGCAAAAAGATATGGATGTTCAAACATACACCGAGGAGTTTCAAAAATTGTGCCTAAGATCAAAGGTGGTTGAAGATGAAAGTATCAAGCTAGCAAGGTACTTAAATGGACTTAAGTGGTCTATCCAAGAAGACATGAGCCTAGTGAACTTCAAAATAGTCCGCCAATGCTATCAAATGGCTTTGAAGATAGAGGAGAAAGGCAAAAAGAAGCAAGAGAAAAACCCCAAAAGTAGAGGGAAAGGGAAAGACATCAGAGGACAAAGAGGAGGTTATAGTGGAAGAAGTTCAAAACCAAGAGCCCAAGGAGAAGTTAGATACTCTAAACAACAAGAAGGAAGCTCTAGTAGAGGTGGTAGAGGAAGAGGTTTCAGCTCCAGAGGAAGAAGTGGTGGACAAGGAAGAGGCAACTATTTCACCAATATGAAATGTTACCACTGCAATCAATTGGGACACCCGGCCTATAGATGTCCAGAGAAAGGTAGTACTTCTCATGGAGGAGATAAGAGAACTAACCTGGTTCAAGATGAGACAGCTGTAGCAGATAAGCATCCTGAAGTGCCATTGAATTCAGAGGAAGGTGAGAACCTCATGATGAGGAGAACTTTGATCAAGGAACCGGTGAAAGAAGAACCAAGCCAAAGGAGGTCCTTGTTTAGGATAAAGTGCAAGATGATGGGGAAAGTGTGTAGAGTCATCATTGACTCAAGTTCTACTTACAATATTGTGTCAAAGGAGGCAGTCAGCAAGCTGAAGTTGACAAGGATACCCCACAACAATCCTTACAAGGTCACATGGCTCAATAAAGGTCAGCATGTCTTGGTGAATGAACAAGCATGGGTGGAGTTCTCAATTGGTAGGTACAAGGACAAAGTTTTGTGTGATGTGTTACCTATGGATGCATGCCACTTGCTCCTAGGTAGACCATGGCAATTTGACCGCCAAGCTGTGCATGATGGAGCTAGGAATTCCTACACCTTCAAGAAAGACAATGTAACCTTCAAGATTCAGTCTTTGCTAGAAGACACAGAGGTGCAGACAGCAGGTTCTAAACTGCTCATGGTGGGTGGAAAAGAGTTCTTGGAAGCCTTGGAAGAAGGAGAAGGAGTTGGCTATGCAGTGATGATCAAGCCAAGAGAGGTGAGCAAAGAGAAAGCAGTTGAAAAGCAAGAGTTGCCTAAGGAGATACAGAAGTTGTTGCAGACCTATGAAGGTATTGTAAGTAGTGGACAACCAGCAACATTACCTCCTAAAAGAGCCATAAGTCATAGGATAGACTTGATACCAGGAGCTACCCTTCCAAACAAAGCAGCCTACAAGATGACACCTCAACAAAATGAGGAAATAGCTAGGCAGATTCAAGAACTTCTAAACCAAGGTCTCATCAGGAAAAGCATTAGTCCATGTGTAGTACCCACTGTCTTAGCACCTAAAAAGGGAGGAGAATGGAGGCTTTGTACTGATTCCAGGGCAATAAACAAGATAACCATCAGGTATAGGTTTCCCATCCCTAGGATTGAAGATCTCATGGATTGTCTAGGTGAAGCTAGGTACTATACCAAGATAGATTTAAAGAGTGGTTATCATCAAATTAGGATACATGAGGGTAATGAGTGGAAAATAGCCTTCAAAACCAATGAAGGTCTTTATGAGTGGCTAGTTATGCCATTTGGTTTGTCTAATGCCCTCCACATTCATGAGACTCATCAATGAAATCCTAAAAGACTACATTGGAAAGTTTGTAGTAGTGTATCTTGATGATATACTAATCAATAGCAGAACAAGAGAAGAGCACCTCCAACATATTGAGTTGATTTTCAAGAAGCTGCAGGAGGAGAAGCTGATGATCAATCTGGAAAAGTGTGAGTTCATCAAAACAGAGCTGGTGTACCTTGGATTTGTGCTATCACATGGTAACTTGAAGATGGATAGTAGAAAAGTGGAAGCCATCCTCAATTGGCCTACTCCAAAGACAACAATAGAGGTAAGAAGTTTTCATGGTCTTGCTCAATACTATAGGAAGTTCATAAGACAATTTAGTGCTATTTGTGCTCCTATGTTGATAAATATCAAGGAGGAACGAAGATCATCTGTTTGTATGGAATGAGCAATAACAAGAGTTTTGAGTTAAAGGAAAGGATAGCTACACACCTATTTTTAAAAGCTACCAATTTTGAGTAGCTATTCACTATTGAGTGTGATGCAAGCAATGTGGCTATTGGAGCTATTCTCAATCAAGAGGGCAGACCGGTGGCTTTTCATTTAGAGAAGTTAAGTGAAGCCAAGAAGAAGTATTCTTCTTATGACCTTGAGATGTATGCATTGGTTCAAGCTTTAAGAAAATGGAGGCACTACTTGCTTCCCAAGGAATTCATTGTGTATTCAGACAACCAAGCACTCAATTTCCTGAATTCACAAGAGAAGTTGAGTCATAGACACATGAAATGGGTGGAGTATTTGCAAGCTTACACCTTCAATATTAAGCACAAGAAAGGGGCTCTCAACAAAGTGGCAGATGCCTTGAGCAGAAGAGTCCTCACAATTCAGGAAATTTAGTTGAAGAGCATGGGAATAGATCATTTCAAAGATCTATATGCAGATGATGAAGACTTTGCAGACATTTATAAGGTATGTGCTGAATACAAGAATCATTTCCATAGAAAATATGTTGAATATACCTTGCAAAGTGAACTTTTGTTTAAAGGAAATCAGCTTTGTGTTCCTAGAGGTTCTATTAGGGAAAACTTGATACAAGAAAAACATAATGGTGCATTGAGTGGTCATTTTGGAATCACCAAAACTCAGGAACTGGTTCAAAGATTTTACTATTGGCCAAGGACAAACCTAGATGTCAGGAGGTATGTGGAGAGTTGTGTGGTATGTCAAAAGGCCAAAGGCACTTCCTCAAATGTAGGCCTATACCAGCCACTGCCTATCCCTACTAGGCCATGGGAATGCTTGAGTATGGACTTTGTAGTTGGTTTACCCAAAACAAGGCGAGGTATGGACAGTGTTTATGTTGTTGTAGACAGATTCAGCAAGATGGCTCACTTTGTGCCATGCAAAACAACCAATGATGCCAGTCAAATAGCCTCTCTTTTCTTCAAAGAGATAGTAAGAATTCATGGCTTACCAATCAGCATTGTCTCAGACAGAGATACTAAGTTTATGAGTCATTTTTGGAAGACTCTTTGGCAAAGAATGGGCACCAATTTATCCTTTGGATCTGCATACCATCCCCAAACTGATGGTCAGACCAAAGTGGTAAATAGAACTCTTGGAAACCTCTTGAGATGCTTGACTAAGGAGTATGGTCAACAATGGGATCAATTGATTGGGCAAGCTGAGTATGCCTATAATGACACTGTAAATAGATCAATAGGGAAGAGTCCCTTTGAAATTGTTTATGGTCTACATCCTAGAGGTGTTTATGAGCTGAGAGAGTTGAAGGATGGAGTCAAAGGAAGTGGATATGCTGATGACTTTGCTTGTGCAATGCAAGAGATTCATGAGACAGTCAGAAAAAAACTGGCAGAAAACACCATGAAACATAAGGTTAAGGTGGATGAGCATAAGAAAGAAGTCCAATTCAATGTTGGAGACCTAGTAATGGTGCATTTGAACAAGTCTAGACTGCACAAAGGAGTTCCTCATAAGTTGCAAATGAAGAGGATAGGTCCCTGTCCTATCTTGGAGAAGTATGGAAGTAGTGCATTCAAGGTCCAATTACCAGATGACAGTGGACTGTCCCCTATTTTTAATGTTGCAGATCTTGTACACTACAAAGGACCACCAATAAACATGGATCAGACCTTCCATGAAGTCAGTCAAGATGTAGAACTTAAACTGCCTACTGTCACAGTCAAACAAGCTAATAAAATATTGGATACTAGGATCTATAAAAGAACTAGAATCAAAGAGTACAAAGAACATCTGATCCAAAGACATGGACAACCTGAAACTGATGCAATGTGGATTAAGGAGGCAGAGTTCAGGAAGTTGGGCATTGATCTCAACTTGCTCAATCCAAGGATGGATTGAAATTTTCTGTTTTGGGGAGGATGGTGCAGGAGCACCTTGGCTTAACTCCATTTTGGTTTGTCAACAATTTTGGCTTGTACCTGATCTTGGCCTAATCAGGGTATTAGAGTGTGTTTAGTTTGGACCTTAGAAGGTCTTGGTTGAGTGTGATGAGTTAATCATTAGGATTAATGTCATCTTAGTTAACATTGTTATTAAATGTTGTTTTTAGCTTGGGACAACATATGTTAGAATATAAAGCATTAAGTGTGTTATAAACACATGGTCATGGTTAAAAGATGCTAAGGGATAGTTAAGGGGGTTGTTGATTCATAATCAAGGTGTTAGAGGTCCAAAGATTCGGGATCATGACATAGTGGAAGTTGCAAAATGTTGTTGTAAAGTTGCATGGCAAGATTTGTTTGTGGAATTGCATGCAACTTAGTTATTGGATTCCCTTAAAATCAGGGATTTGGAGTCGAGCAACTCCCCTTGAATGATGGAGAAGGCATCAAAAGTAGAGGTGTAGCTCGTAGAGATCAGTTAGATAGATTGTAAAAAAAATTTGGTGTGAAGGAATAAAAGGTTTTTAGCAGATTTTTGTGTTTTCCCGTGTGTTTTGCAAAACAGAGCTATCATAGGCATTGTATATTCTGATTTAGCATTGTATTTTGTGTTCTTAGAATAGATTAGAGCATATTTCATTTGGTATTCAGGTTACTTAGTGTAGATTTGTTAATTTGAATTCATAGATTAGAGTTTAGGGGGTTTGTAATTCAAGTTTTTGACCAGTCAGTCAATCAATAGCTCCCCCATGAAATCTGACCACGGAGTTTTCCTGAGTTTGGATGGAAATGATAGGGGAGCCATACCTTTGTACATATTTAGCAATATGAGATCCAAAGAGCCAAGCAATGATTTGTAAAATCAAACCCTAGGTGAGCTAGGACTTCCCGGTTAGGTGTTTGAGAGTGAAAGTTGAAGAGCTTAGGCAGGGGAAGGGACTTTTGTATGAAATTTGTACGGTGTCAGGGAAGTTTTAGTCACATTTTAATAGGTTGAAAGGATTGAAACCTCAACCAATCCATAAGTGATAGATTTGAAGGAGAAAGAGTCAAAACCCTAGGAATTAGGCCTATTAGCCCTAATAGCCCTTGATTGTAGGAACCTGTTGTACGGAAGATACAAAGGTCTGAAACCTTATGCAAGATTTAAAGGTCCAAAAAGGGTGTCAGGAAATGCAATTTATTTGGTAGGTTGTTTGAAAAGTTTAAGAGAAAAGGGCAGAAAAGGGACTAGTAAGGGCTACAAGGATTAGCCCTCTACAAAGGCAAACTCTTGAGATCGGTAGGAGTGGTGATTGAAGAACCTCCAAGATGGTTTCAAGTGGATGTGAAATGCATGAAATCAGTGTTACCAACTCCCCTGCAAGTAGCTCAAGGTTGATGATGAAGTTGGCATCTAGACCCTTCTAGGTGTTGGAAGAAGATTGCAAATTCAAGTGGTGTTTGTCTACCAAAGGTAAAGCACAAGGGGGAAAATTCTTTGAGAAGAGTTTGAAAAGGGATTAGTTGATCACCCAAGTTCAACAAGAACCCATTGGAGTCAGGTTCCAAGAAGGAGTCACTGAGAAAGTCTTCTAGGAGTTGTGCAAGCAACCTTTGGTTACATCATACACCACCTCACATGTGTCTCATCAAGCTCAATTTGATTTTAGGCCAGTATAATCTATGTATAGGTGCTTCCTCCAATGGGTAATCTTTAACCCTAGAAATATCTTATCCCCTTTCCCACAAATTTAATGGTATTTCTACCCATAAAGCATAAATACAAGTTACCCTCCCTTCAATGGATAATCAATCCTAGGTGTAATTACAAAGTCCCTTTATAAATAGAGAGGGTAGTTCTCCTCCTCATAAAAGGCTAGCTCTCCTCCTCTTCTGTACAACATTGATAGCGGACCAAGATTTGAAAAGAGGTTCCTGGACCATTGACAACATTGATAACAACTAAAGATTGATTCATGTTGAAAATGGAGGTAATTATGTAGGTTTAAAACTATTATACTATAGATCTAATTAAGTGTTCTTTGTTACAAATTCTTTGTAAATGATTATCTGTTTAGATTCATTTTACCATTTGTAGAAATAGACAAAAGATTGTAGAAGAATAAGACCAGAAGATAGAAGTGACACAACATATACGGTGGAAAAACCCTTTCGGGAAAAAACTCCACCACCAGAATCAATAGTGCTTGTATTATTTAACCTTAGAACAAGATTACAATAATTTTTTATCAATCCTTGCTTGAGATGCTTCTTTTTCCTTCAACAATTCTTCTTCACAACCCAATAATAAACTTGGATCGAACTCTCATCAACTTGTTGCAATTTATATGACAATAATGAGCCTTGTAAACCTTAAAGAGTTTTAGGAATTACAGCACAAAAGTTTACTTCACAAACCTACCTATTCTTTCATAGTAGAGTCTTTTCCCCACAGGAAAAACACTTCAAACCAAGTCCTTCATCAATTTGGGTGTCTAAAACTGAAGTCCTAACTAAACGTTGATTACAAAGATATCTTGTAAGCTTCTCCTCAAAGTTGGCACCCAAGAATGGGCCCACTTAACTCAACTTTATAAAATATCTTATCATACAAAGCTAACCTAAGATGCCAACTGGGCAATCTAAAGTGGGTCGTTAATCTATGCTAACTTGAAACATATCTCCATCAATTCATGCAAATATGATGCATGATTGATTATCCCCACTTAACTAAATGTATCACTTGTTATTTTTCATGCAACTCAAGTCATTAGTCATGCATTCCAAGTCAATTGAAGTCAACTAGTATTCAACTGAAACTAACTACATGTAACTGAAGATAACCAGTGTTCAAGTAACTAAAATAATCAACTAAGTATAAACATCAATCCTAACTTCTTAGATCTACATGTTACGTAAGTAAGTATCTTTCTCCAAATAGTTAAATTCTCAACTCAAGGTGAGTTCCACCTTCCATTAGGTGGCCCTGGCTCCTATTTTGTGAGCCTTTGCATTCCCTTGGCACATGTTCCTAATATTTAGAATTAATTACAAATGTCAATTTACATGTTCATTTCTATTCAATTTCACCCTTTCTAATCCTAGTGTTGGGGAACACTTTCCAAGGACTTAGAAGATACATGAAATAATGTTTAAAATTAAAATGACATTTTATTCCCGGAATATTCTCCCACCTTGACATTATTATACATTGCAATTATTCTAAACAAGTGGAATCATTATTATGGACCGGCATAGACTCCAAGGCTAATGGCCCCTCCCCGCACTACAACCAGGGTCAATTGATGCCAACTTTTCAAATGAAACCTACATAATCATGAAGCTCCAGCAAATAATTAATTTCTGCAAACCAACATAACTTATCTGTAGGAATCGGTTTTATAAGATAATTCGCAACATTAATCAAGTGTCAACTTTTCAATTGCTAATACCTTCCCACTCTCAACCATTTATCACACAAAGTGATACTGAACATCAACATGCTTAGTACGAGCATGATACACAGTATTTTTGGCTAAACAAATAGCATTATGACTATCACATTCAAGTTTAACTTGCAATTAAAACCAACACCTTTCCCCAAGTTCTCCGGTACGAAATCGCCTTCGAGGCATGTGAAACTGCCGAGTGTGTTGAACTTATGTCCAACCAAGGTGTAGGCTCCTCAGACTTCCTACTGAAATCTCATCAAGAGTAACCTTCTCAACACATGTCTCTAACCATAAGAGAACTCAAGCCTCACCTATTTCTCCAAGTATCCATGAGGAGTTGTAACCAACCAATCCATGCCAAACTCTAAATGCAACATAGCACTATCATGAAGTAATCAAGCAAATGATTAATATACCCAATACATAAGAGAAATACACAAGATCAATGTCAAAGCTCCAATCATGAATCAGGAACATAAACATGACAACATGATCTAACCATCTCCCATGGCAAGGATGTTCTACGCATCATAACATACATAAACATCCTAGTCTCAAGAAAACGAGTACCATTCCAAACTCTAAATGTGTATCAAGAGTAAACCATGACATAATAGCAACCACTCTAAACCAAGAAAAAAAATATATCCCCAATCACATGAAGATAACCTTACCAATGATGCATCCACGTCACTGCCAACAACTCCCACTGAACCGTGGTACAAGCTACACATGATATCATGACTACCATCTTCTTCATGAAGGTCACGAACATCGGGCAAAGAGTCAATACAACATTTTACATGAAATGATCAATGCATGATTACCGCCATCCAAGGATTCCCTTTGTAGAAGAAGAATCAAAACTTTCTTTCTTGTTCTTACAATCCTTCTTCACATGTCCCAGTTTCCCACAGTTCAAACACTTTACCTTACTCCATCCTTCTGACTTACCCTTCCCTTCCTTATTTCCCTTAGGCTCCTTTTTCTTAGGCCTACCTTTTACAAACAAGGCATCTTGGATTTCCTCCTTAGACTTCCTCCTCATCTCCTCTAATAGGAGAGTAGGAATTATATTGTCCATCTTCGGATCTGCACCACTACCATTGATAGCAACCATTAATTTTTCCCAAGACTCAGTGTAAAAGAACAGTGCAACAAAATGCATTTCATTCTGGCCCTAGTTCCTACATCTACAAATTTAACCACCTAGAATCAAATTAAAAGCATTCAAATTATTTACAAAAGAATCACCATCTTTCATTTTTAAAGAATACCACTATCTTTTTAGATACAACTTATTAGTAAGACTTTTGGTTTGATACATATCACCTATTCTCTTCCACAGGTTATATGCAATAGTTTCTTCTGAAACATTCAAGAGAACAACATCATCAAGACATAATCTCATGGTCCCTCTTGCCTTCTTATCAAGCTTAGCCCAATCCTCATTTGACATTGTTGTAGGTGACTTTGTCTCATTACCAACAGCTAACCACTGATCTCTCTCTTCAAGGAGATCCTCCATTTTTAGTTTCCACATCTCATAATTAGATCCATTGAATCTTTCAATATATAAACAAGAATTAAAACTCATTGTAACAAACTTATTTTCTAAAATCAGCAATAACACAATAGTAAAAACTCCCACTACAACCAAAAAACCTTCAAACTTTTAAGAGAAAGGCATCCCAAACTCTACCCTAACCATTAGCTCTAATACCAAATGTTGAAAATGGAGGAAATTATGTAGCTTTAAAACTATTATATTGTAGATCTAATTAAGTGTTCTTTGTTACAAATTCTTTGTAGGTGATTATCTCTTTAGATTCATTTTACCATTTGTAGAAATGGACAAAAGATTGTAGAAGAATAAGACCAAAAGATAGAAGTGACATAGCATATACCGTGGAGAAACCCTTTCGGGAAAAAACTCCACCACCAGAATCAATAGTGCTTGTATTATTTAACCTTAGAAAAAGATTACAATAATTCTTTATCAATCCTTTCTTGAGATGCTTCTTTTGCCTTCAACAATTCTTCTTCACAACCTGCAATAAAATCTGATCGAACTCTCAACTTGCTGCAATTTATAGACAATAATGAGGAGTTTACAATTACAAAGCACAAAGCTTATCTCACAAAACCTATGCCTATTCTTTGCAAGTAGAGTTCTTCCATGAAAAACAATGTCAAACCAAGTCCATCAAATTGGGCATCCAAAACTGAAGTCCTAACTCAATGTTGATTTTGAAGATATCTTGTAAGCTTCTCCTCAAAGTTGGCACCCAAGAATGGGCCCACTTAACTCATCCTTATAAAATATCTTATCATGCAAAAGTGTTAACTCCAAGATGCCAACTTGGGCGCCCAAGGTGGGTCCAAGTCAATCTCTATTAACTGAAATGTATCTCTCCACCATTCATGCAAATATCATGCATGCTTGATCACCCCCACTTAACTGAATGTATCACTTGTTATCTGTCATGCAACTCAAGTCATTAGTCATGCATTCCAATTCAACTGAAGTTAACTAGCTTTCAACTGAAACTAACTACATGCAACTGAAGATAAATGAACCATAAATGAACCGAATTAAACTCCATGCATGTAAAAATCAATCCCTAACTTCTAGGATCTTTAGATGCATACAAAAGTGTTGTCTTTTCTCCAAAAAGTTAACTTAACTCAAGGTGAGTTCCACCTTCCATGTGGGTGCCTCATGTTCTCCTATTTTGTAGGAGCTCTTCTTGGGCATCCCCACATGTTCCTATCATTTATAATTAATTACAAATGTCAATTTACATGTTCATTTCATCTGAATTTAATCTCTTTCCAATCCTAGTGTTGGGGAACACTTTCCAAGGACTTAGAAGATACATGAAATAATGTTTAGGATTGCAATTAAATGGCATCCTATTCCCAACATTTCAAATGTGCACATGCTCAAATGATGACAATTGACTTGCAACCAAAATAAAATTCTACAACATATAGAGTTTTCATATTTTGGGGCCATTTGCAGCCAACTTCCCTATCTCTTTGGCGTGGTTTAACTCATTGAAATAGTCTTCTATTTGTAGTCTACACACAAGCAAGGTTGACTTGGTCATAGCTTATTCCATTGCTAGGGAAAGATGAATCGACTCCCCTTTTATAACATTCTATTCTTGTTTTGACTTGGTACATTTCATGTTGTTGGCTTTTTCTATTATCATGCATTTAAAATACTTTATGAAGCAAGTTCACATATTTCCATCGCTTTATACATAGGCTAAAGGTGTTCTACATTTGAATAATTTGTTGTTGTAAAAATAGTGATGCATTTCAATAGTATCAACTATGGTTTATCTCCCTTATTGACCTTAATGTTTGCACATTACTTGCGTATGGTTTGGCCTTTAATGTTTTACATAACATATGTATTAATTGGCCCATAATACTTTGTGTAGCAGATATACAAATCAGCCTCTATAAAACACTATATATATATACATATATGTGTGTCAATAAATAACATTAATGCTCTCTCTCTCACACACACACACATATATATGTATGTATCCATATGTATATATATACCAATATACATACATATATATTCCATGTCAATCAAGTATATATACATTTGATATACAAATGAATATGATCAAGTTAACATTCATATAATAATAATATTGACTGTATATATATATATTCCTCTATGTACATGTATACGTACGTATACATATGTTGATACATCTGTATGGGCATTTCCATTTGTCCAACATACGTATGTATCGACAGATGTATACATGTAGATATATGTATATATCTTATATATATACACATTCGATTACACAATCAAGTACATACATAATTAAAATCTTATTGATAGGAGATATACATGCGATGTATCTATACATATATACATACATGTCATTTGTCCGTTTGATAGCATCATGCTCATAAGCAACCCATTCATAAGCATGCATAGGTACATCTACCTATGTACTCTCATGTACATGTTCCTCCATGCATATGGTCTATCATTTGACATGCATATACATACATTCCACATGTGTTCCCCTCATCAATTAAAGCATAGTAATATAAGGAATAACTCATAAGCTCTAAATAGATAAAAATCATCCAAGCATGTATTCAATAGTAAACATGACCCTTACTAATGCAAATATTTCATACTAAGGATGACTTACCAATTCCCAACATAATAACTTGACTCAACCATTCTACTGTGAGTGTGTGTATAATCTCAGTTAGGTTACATTACTGGTTACCCAACCAAGTTCTTCTCCTGAGTGATACTTCCCCTCGCACCTAGAGGATTGAACATATACCTGCATCCAACTAACACATTCCCATGGTATTCAACTATTCAACAAAATATGCTTTCACATAATATTTCTCCATAGTTAGAATATCCAATTCAATAACCATCCATTTCACATATATTCATTCCATCACATAACATCAAATGAAATAGCATTCATTCATAATTCATTGATAACAAAGTGCAAGCACACATATTCTCAATCATAATTCAAAGTACATTCACACATGCACTATTTACCCTAGGACAATAATAGTAAATAGGTAATTACACGATTGGGGTGTAACAATGTCCACTAAAGTTATCCCACCAACCACTTGGCAAGTCCTTGCCATTGTCCAAGTTCCCACCTATCATTAACAATTGTTTCATCCTCCTCTTGAACCTACTATATTTGATTTTGGTAAGATATAGACAAAGATATAGCAAGTTGAAGTCGAGAGAATTTTCCTTTGTCACAAGGGGCCTATGAGCAACAAAAAATTGAAATAAAAAATGGAGATTAAAACCTCAAAGACTAAAATCAATTTCAATCCTAACTATAACTTCATGATAAAGCAAGAAATTAAAACATAAATAAAATAAACATGTTTTACATAATAGTTCTTGTTACACCTTGCACCCAAAAGGTAGATATGCTTCAAAATGATAGAATATGGATATGTGGATACTTAATCTGGTAGCATAATGTAATGTTCCCCCTCTCACATGTGAACAATTATTTGGCCATTACCTCATTTTCCAAAGTTTCTTGTAAGCCAATTGGCATTGGAAAAGGAAAAATAATTTAAATAATTAAGTTAACTTGTCAAAAAGTTACATTTTTAATATTTTAAATGACAACTTACATTTAATTATTAAAAAATGTGTTTTACGTGTGCAAATAAAGTGTCACTAAACTTAAGGTGATGAAAAGTGGTTGTAAGGATACTTTATATTATTTTACTAAGGAAAAAGAATTGAAAGCAAAAAAAACAACAAAAACATTTTCAAAAAAAAAAAATCAAAAATCAAAAATCTTTTTT
>VDFB02149187.1:0-36918 GCA_007258455.2 Sequoia sempervirens | reverse complement strand
TTCATTTCCTCCCTCTTGCTTTTTCAAAAAAGCAATATTTGGAAATATACTTTTTCCAAAAAAGCCAAATCAGAAGTTGTCATAAATTTTTCCGACAACTTTCCCATGCAAATTCCACTTAACCCACCATTTCTGCCATTTTCCAATTTTGGAAGAAGAATCTTCCATAATTAATTTACACCAAAAAAATATGCCTTTTAAATATTTTAATTTCATTTTAATAAAATTATTTTTTTGAAAAATAAACAATTAATTAATAATAATTTTAAACAACATTTCACTTAATTATAATTGAAGTTTAAAATTTATTTTATTAAATCACCTTTTTCTAATTAAAACAAATAAGAAAATGATTTCCTTAACTTTATTTCTTTTAAAAATAAACCATAATAATTTATCTAACTATTTATTTAATTTAATGATTTAAATTAAAGGAAAGCTTCACATTTTAAAATAACAATAAAAGTGCTAATGTACACCATAATTTTCAAAGTATTAATATCATAATCAATACTGAACCTTTCATTAATTTAATATTTTGCACCATAGACTAGCATTTAATTTAAATCATAAAGCACTAGACCAAGCCAAAACACACTTATAAAACTCATGAAATAAAATAATTTAATTAACAACCATACCCACATGAACGAAGTACGAAAATGACATGAACAATCCTTGGACCAACCACTGACATAGGCGGGGGTACTTTCTTACCAACTCCTTAACCACATCAACCATTGGGTCTATAGGATGCGCTCAGACCCAACAATGCGGGTGGAGTCGGCACCCAGTACCTGTATTCCTACATAACACAAAACATTGAACAACATATACATATGCAAATAATTCATAGTTAGACACATTATGAAGGAGAGTTACGGTGAGGCAGGACACTCACGGATGAGCAATTCCACCCCGTCTCCTTCACCCGAATCAAATACAATAAACAAAATCTAGGCATCACATCATCAAAATAACTCACAAAGTAACATCATCATAACATGAGTATCCCACACATAAGTCCAACTATCATAAGAAAATAAGCATAATTGTCTGCCATGCCCAACACATGGTGGAAAAGCTATCAAACAGAGTATCAAATATGCATCAAAACATAACCAGAAATCACACTGAAGCAAAACACACACACCAAAGCAGTGTTAGAGTATCAGAACATGAGAGGCACTACAATAAGTATTGCACCCTTATTCATAAAATTTTAAAATGTTCACTCCATGCCTCAAAATTATCATTCTATCTCTAAGGTTCATCTCTTAATGGCACAAAATGACCTATTTTAATTCTAAGGCACATGGGAATGAAGCTAAAGCTTAAAATTTCAAGTGTCTTAACTTCTTTTACAAGTTATGACCTAACTTAATACACATTTCCTATATTGTCGTACTTAAATAAATTCAACGTGCAATTAACTGATCATCTTGGATCTAGGATATTTGATTTAGAAGATTCATTTATAAAAAATATCATGTATTATCTTCGATCACTAAAAAATAAAGTGTTCATAATTTTGGTTCTTCTATATCTTGAATTTTGTATACACCCTCATGGAATGCAATTCCTATTATCATCATATTTTTACCAAATACTTTATCTATCTATCAAACCTAACTCCAAATATAGATTCTTGAATGAATTTAGATAAAAGATTACATCATTAAATATAGTAAAAATATTTTTATACTTGTAGTGTGGGAAAAAGTAATCATTTTTCACACTTAATTTGGGAATGAATAATTAATAATAAAATGAGCTTAATGATGCCTTAATCTAGTGTTGTAATATGCATTTTACATATTCACATTAAGTTTAGGGCCTTTTAATTAAAATGGATTTAATGGTTCCTTATTTTTGGTGTTGTAAGGTGTACCTTTACACTTTCACACTAATCTAGGGCTTTATTAATTAATTGAGGTTAATTTTCTTAAATTGGCCCCTTTAATTCAAATCCAAGCCTAATTAATTACAATTTCCAAGGGATAAAACCCGACATTCATAAATTCCTTGACATAATGTTTAACATTGAGCAATGTGTGTCCTAGGCAAGTGGCCTAGGACCAATTTTCCATAGGGTGAATGGGTCCTCACTTGCACCTAGGACCTAAATTCAAATTATGTTTTTGATAGTTTTTCAATGATTTCAAATGTATAATCAGATGTCGGCTTGTGACATTTGAATTTTAGGAATTAATGTTAAGATATGTATAAATAAAAGGTTATTTCACTAAGTTTCATCCTAGAGTTTTTATGGAAGCGTTCCTAGAGCAAGTTTATGAGATCAAGAACATTCAAGATCATTTTCAAGGAATTCAAAGGTAGATTTATTGAAGATTATTGCAGCAATCAAGACTCCATTGTCATGTCAAAGATTTATTGCATCATGCATGTTGTTTGAGCTAATATGGTGATGTAGAGTTCAAGATCTATTCAAGCATTCAAAAGCATTATTTCAATACAAGTTTCATGATCAAGATCCACATCCATTGAAGCTAGTTTGAATGCTAGTTGCAGATTTGTAATCAAAGGTTCAAATAATTTTTGGTGAGTAGTAACATAGATTTGTTCATTCATCATTCCTTCTTTCATGTTTCATTTCATTTCAAGGTTTAATTACCAAAACAGGGTTTGACCAAGGAAAACCCCCATTCACCTAACAAACAACATTTTTCTCTTTTTATGTGTGATTACAGATTTTAGGTGGAAGATCCTTTGAAGAGAAAAAAATGAAGAAACTTGCAAAGTTGTCAAAGTTGCAAGAAAATTTTTCATTTCACAAAAACTCTTCTATGCAATTTACTTATGGCTTTCTGACAGTGAAAATTGGGAATCTAGGAGTGCAAACATAGCGGAAGAGAACATAGAAAGGATTTTTGCAGAGCCCTAGCCAGGACCCATTTTCCATAGGGTGATTGAGCCCTTAGTGAGCTTCAAAAAGTGACTTTTGGTGACTATTACACATTGTTCTACCCTTTCCAGATCTGCATTTTAATTGATGTTTCTGTCAGTTTTGAATATTGTCCTTCATTTACATTTTATAGTTTGCATTTTGGAGTTTTTCTATGGTTTTGATCTTTCTCTCCAAAGTGCTATTTGAATCTTACCCTTGTCCTTACATGGAGAGGAAATTTGCAAATTCACACCTTGATTTGATTCACCTAAGGGTTGATTGTCATTTCATTGTGTGGATCTCATTTCCTTGAATGAAATTAGAGAAATAGGTCATTTGTTATAAATTCATTCCACCCCACCTATTTTTCATTATTTCAATACTATAATAATTTTACATTAATCCCTAATGGAAAATCTAATTGAAAAAAAAAAGTAAGGTTAGTTATTTGATGTGAATACATGGTCATTATTGAATTCATTTACTTGCTTACATAAGGAAAAGAAATTAATACACATTCAAAAGGTAAACCACAAGAAACTAGAAATATAATTGTTCACCCATATTGGTTCTACTCATCAAAACTGAAAAATTCATCTTTGTTTTATCATGTTTCAATCTTTTAGATAATGTATCTATTAATCTCTAAAATATGTATATTTAAAAATGAAAAAAATACTTTTAATTTTTCCAAGTGAAACAATAATTTGATTTATTAATCCCTCTTAGTTGATTCATACAAGGATAATCATCTCCCATTTTCCTTATAAAATTTCCTAGAAGGTGTACATGTGTTAAATCCTTCTTTTTGATCAAGCATGCATCTTCTTATGGTGTATAGACACTTTCATTATTTCCCCTCACTTAGGAGTAAACAAATTTGTATGAAATCCACACATAGTGTAACAATTCCCTCTTTGAGGCCCTACAAAATATAAAAGTAAAGAGATAAATTTAAGTTTATTTTTTATTTAACTTTTGATCCCTTAGAAACATCCTCCAATCTCTTCCATAGTATTATCCCCACTATGAACTAACATGCTATGGTATCGCCTATTTGTTAACACCCAAAATATGCAATTGCAAGGAAAAAATTATTAGAGCATGCTTGAATCTCTTAAGGGAATAAAGAATAATATTTACATTGTCATTATATAGGTATTTTACATGTCTATGTATACTATCTTTGATATCACTCGTCACCACTAATCTATTCCATGAAACAAGTTTGTCCTAGGAGAACACATCCAACTATCTAGTCAATAAATTCCTAAACAGCATCCTAAGATAGCATATTGACAAAGTTAGATAGCAAGGACTTGAAAGCAAGTAAAACTTTAGGAAAATATTTTTCTAGTTCATTTCCATACAACAAAATTCAATTTTGTACATCAAAATCAAGCTTGCATTAGTCAAATCAAATTCATAGGACTCAAAATTAATTTGCAAGTTTCACTTTACTATTTTAGATTCTAAGAGAGTCATTAGTTTTTGGCCATCAATTTTTTAAGAATGACAAATCAATTCAAAAATTCATCAAGGTAATTTTTTATCAATTTTAAAATGAAAAAGATAAAGATAATGATGGGTGGGACTCTCTCATGGACACTCCAGACCCCATTGATGTATGGAGAAAATAGATGACAGAGATCCTCCTCCTCCCCCCTCTACTACTACTTTTGTTGCCTAGCAACCTTGTTTATGTTTTTATGCTCCAAACTTTAGTCTCATATTGATTTTTAGGGGTGATTTTTTTCCATCCGCCTTCTTTTTGTGAATATGTGTAACATTATTTTATAAATGATAATATAGACACTTACTCATTAAAAAAGATCAATTACACCTATTCATAAATTTTAATTTGTATATTTATTACAATCATTTTATCCCAACTCAAATTAACCTAAATTAATTGTTTATTACCCAACTATAAATATTACCTAAATTACATTTATTTCATTACACAAATTAACTTCTCATTTTCTCATTTACCCTTTTTGTGCCCCAAATATCATCAAATTTATATTTATTCCTCCAGAATTTGAAAGGTCCTTGGAGCCTTCATCATGTGGTTTCTATTTCTCCATGCTCCACAATATCGCATGTTCTACAATACCTCTCACTAACCCAAAATTTTGGTATTTGCTATAGCTCAATGGCTTTCTTTCATGTTCATTTTTTTCGTGTGCATGTTGATGTAATAAGTCCTTACACTGCCCTTACAATCCAAACCATAAATTCCACCACCTTTACCAGCATTTTCCAAAACAGCTAAATTTTATCGAATGAATCACAGGCTATATTTTTGTGCCTTTAGATCACCTTAAAAACTAGATACTCAATACTTTTTTAACAAAATATCTATGAGTTCAGGTTCCATTTTGATGAGAAAAAGTTAAAAAACAAAAGATTACATGATAATTTCAAGTTACATTTTTCTATTTTCATAGATTTTAAAACTTTTTTTTTAATTAATTTCTAAAGTTTTTCATCATATGGTTTTGGAGTTTATTTGAAATCAGTTTTTATCACATAATTTTAGAGTTTATTTGGTATTGTAGAGACACCAAATATGATATAGTAGGTTATAAGTAATAAATGAAAAAACAAACGAATCGACGTTACAACACTTAACAACATGGTTTGAGATTTGGTGTCAAGAGATACCCTTTGGAATGAAGAACAAATTAAAATATGTAGAAAGTATTAAAAACTTATATCTATAAGGCATCAAGCTTTTAATCAAGACATTAGAGGATAACAAATCAACAAGTTTTTTTTTTTGTGATACATAATCAACACATGCATCTTACAATAAAAACCTATTGATGACAACATTGTTGTAAGGGAAATATTACAACCAAAATATGAGGTAACACTACATATTGTATGGCTCAACTAGGTCTAATATCCAGCCATAGACCAAGATCAAGGGAAGACTTACAATACCATCAAGGAATAGCATATATGATGATAAGAAGAGGAGCTAGAGTGTATCACTCTAATGGTTAGATTTGGAACCACAACAAACCTCACTCACAAATGGGAACAAGAGGAAAAGGTTGGTGCATCAACACATCCCACAACCCTCAAATAGTGCAACCAAGCACCCATAAGAATGTAGAAACAATAACTAAGACATTGGTTCACTCGCACCAAAAGTAGGATACAAAGAAAGTTGATATCTTACCAAGTACCTAAAGTACCATGCAAACCTCTAAGAGTAACCTTCATCAATCAAGGCACACCTCTAAGAGTAACCTTCATCAATCAAGGCACACCTCTAAGAGTAACCTTCATCAATAATGGTTTTTGAAAAGTTATGGGAAGTGAACTCACTATCCAAGGGTCACCCCTATTACTAGTTATGGTTGACTAAATGATTAAATGAACAATCATTTTCACTTCATTGTGATATTTGAATAATTTCATATTATTTGATTAAATTCATATTATCTATTCCTCTATATTAATTAAATAATTAAGGTTATTTAATTAATTTATTAATTATTTCTCTATTCATCTACATTAATTAAATAATTAATATTATTTGATTAATTTACTAATTATTATTATATTCTAAGGTTTGATTAAATAATTTATTATTATTTAATTAATTATCTCTTCCCCATCTCCTCCAAAATTAAATAATTTAGTATTTAATTATCCATTTCTCACTTCCTAAATTAAATAATTATTTTTAATTATTTAATTGATTGTTTTTCTCCCAACATTATCCTCTTTCAAAAAAAAATAACTTTATTTATTTTATTTATTAAATTCAATGTTGCACATGTAAATAATAATTAAATTTAACATGTAAATAATAATTAAATTTATTTAATTATTAAACGTACTTATACAATTCTACCTCACCAGTTGATTGAAACTTACTCTCAGTCCACTCGTCAATCAAATCCACTTCACTCCCACTCACTTTGAGTCCTCTAAGCAATCAATTCAATTCACTAACCATCAGTCTAAGTTAACACTCCAATCAATCATGTAAATTGAATCATTCAATCAATTAACTAATTAATCAATTCCTCATGCAATCAGTTAAAGGTACACTGTATTATGGACTATGGTATCCTAAGAGTGATGATTTCACCCTGAGTGCTTATACAGATGTTGATTGGGCCGAACATGTAGATGATTGGAAGAGTACCAGTGGTGGTGCTTTCTTTGTTGGTGGAAGATTAGTTTCATGGTTGAGCAAAAAGAAAAAATTGGTTTCTTTATCCACAGCAGAAGCAAAATATATTGTTGGAGCATCCTACTGCACACAAGTTTTATGGATGAAGTAGACACTGAAGGACATTGGTGTGGTATGTGATGAGCCTATTTCTATTTTCTATGACAACACAAGTACAATAAACATTTCAAAGAACCCAACTATGCATTCAAGAACAAAGCACATATCTATCAAATATCATTTCCTAAGAGAAAAAGTGTTGGAGAATGAGGTCAGACTGGAGTATGTGACAAAAAGCAACAAATTGCAGACATATTTACCAAGGCTCTCCTGAAGGATACTTTTGAGCATCTTAGGGAGATGTTGGGGGTCATTGGCACTTTGAACTAGGTGCACATGAAGGTGCATCAATCCAGTAAATTCACATATTCTTCATTTATCTAGACTGATAAATTAGTCTACTTTGCATGGGGAGTAGAAAAGGTTTTCATTGTTGCAATATGAGTGTACTCCTAAGGGGGAGTAATCAATGTTGTTGATCTTTGCCATTGATGTCAAAGGGGGAGGGAAAGTCATGTGAAAAATAGTTGCAGAAGAAGAGAAGATGTTCTCCCAGGATAGTGTGTAATTTTATTTTTTCCTTTGATGTTTTTTTCACATCATGTGTTCTCATCAATGACAAAGGGGAAAATTGTTGCATGTATGAGCAAGTTTTGGTGGTGTTGTCATTAATGTTGTCATTGATGTCAACACAGTTCAGTATGTTGCAGATTGTACATGTATAGTTGAGATTTTGTTGAGATGTTGTGAGTACATGGAGCTATCTTTTTAGTGTTGCAGATGTGTTGGTTTGATATGTTTCCAAGTGCTTTTGAGAAAATTAAATAAAGAAGAGAAAAAAAAAGGATGAAAGTGTTTTGAATGTGCTCTGGTATGTTCTCTACAGTTATCCTGTGTTGATCCTATGCTTGTGCGGATCTAAAGTTTTGATAATGGTGATCTCATGGTGATATATTATGAGTTTTAGCTTCTAGTTTGATGGTACATAAAATTTACGTTCACCAATATGTGAACTGTTCTAGCATAGTTGGTCTTCTGTGGACTGGGAGAAATATTGTTGCTCTACAGTTCTTCTCTATTTTGTTTCAAATATTGTGGATCTGGAATATGTCTTGTGAAGGTCTTTTCTATGCTTTGGCAAGGAGGTTTGAATATTGGTGATCCAGAAGTCATGTTTCAGTAATTTAGTGTGAGTTTATATAGTTCGGTTGGACTGGTGAAAGATGTTCAGTGATTGAATTCTATTGTTTTGTTGTGGATGTATCTAGAAGATTCAGAAGTGTATTCTCATGCATAAGGAAGCATTTCATGGCATCTACACATCATCTTCTTGTTGGGAAGCATGTACATCAATGATCATTTGTGTTTTCATTGGGTTTGGTCGACCTAGTGTTTACACTTCATTCAAAGAATAAAATTTAATTAAGGAAGCATGTGGTTATTTCGAGATATTATTTTTTATCTTGAAAAAAAAATTATTGGTCCACTCTTATTCCTTTCCACCACAGGAATTTGAGTTGCTGACCTATTTTGAATTTATAAAATGAGGTATTTGTGGCCAACCTTGAAGAAAGTTTCTAAGGTTGAGGATGGTATAAAATCAAGTTGAATTGTGAAGAGTTGTATGACAGTGTGATGCAAAGTGACGAAAGTGTTCCACAAATCATAAGAGCAGAAGTGTGTGTGAGTGAGTTGTGATAGCAGTTTTTCAATGTGTTGAAGGTAGTGAGCTAAAGGTTTTTGCAATCCTGTGAATGTGCATTAATTGTTGTGGTGGATCTTTTGTTCTCTTTTGTATCTATAGGTAGTGAGCCTCCTTGTTGGATAGTGAGTCCTTTTTATAGGTAGTGAGCCTTTGTATTTGGACAGTGAGTCCTCTTTTGGGAAATGATCCCTTGGAAATGAGCTTTTGTATTCATTTTATAATCTTTTATATTATGAGTTAACCCTCACTGTGGTTTTCCCCTCATTGGGTTTTCCACATAAAAAATATGGCGTTCATTGTGTTGATTTGCTTTCTGTTATTTGTGTTTCATGCTCTTACTTAATAACAAAATAGTGTGGTTGTGGAATTAATAACTGTTGAGTTTTAAGTTTGAATTGTGTGACAACTAATTCACCGCCCCCTCTCATTTTTCTTGTGCTTGTTTAACAATTGGTATCAGAGCATTGGTTCCTTGTTGTTGAGCTTAACCACTTAAGGAAGATCCGATCGTGCATAAGTTGGCGATCCCTGTGTTTAATGGAACTAAATACAATGATTGGAAGGGATAGATGAAAGGATATATTATTTCCTTTGGTTTCAAGACCTGGAAGGCTGTTGAGACAAAGTATGCACCCCCATCTAGTGGTCTTACTACTACGGATGAGATCTCTTCTTATGAAGAAAATGAGAAGGAAAAGTATGCTATTTTTAGTGGTTTATCTAAAAATGAGCGAGCGAATGTTTCTTCTTTGGAAACTGCATATGAAGTTTGGAACAAGTTGGAAGATATGTATGAAGGAAATGAAAGAGTGAAATTGATAAAAAAAGCTAGCAGCGAAGCACAGTTTTGTGAATCTGAAGATGGAAGAAGGTGAAGAGTTTACAAGTTTCTTTCAGAGGGTTGAACTGATTGCAAATGAAGTTAGAAATCAAGGAGGAAAACTATCAAATGAAGATATAATTGAGAAGATCTTGATAACCTTACCGGAGTGCTATAGTGACAAGATCTCAGTCATTGAAGAAGTATATAATCCTAAGACTTACACTTTGGAATAGTTGTTCAACACCTTGCAAGCATATGAGTTGAGAAAGTTTTGGAAAGAAGAAAATATAGAAGAAAAGGTAGAAACAACATTTAAAGCATTGAAGATTGAAGAGGAACCGGATAGTGATGGTGTTGATGAGTTGGAAGCAAACTTCACTAGGAAGTTGAAGAAAGGAACCAAAAAGTATAAGGGTATGTTTCCCTTTAAATTTTTTAGTTGTGGTAATATTGGTCATTATGCTTCAAGATGTCCAAATAGAGTTGTGCATAAGAAGAACAAGGATTATAAAGATAAGGATAGGAAGGATAAGAAATATAAGAAATTATACTATGTTAAAGAAGAAGCAAGAATTTCTGATGATGAGTCTGAGAATGAGGTTGATGATAGTGAATGCTTATTCTTAGCTTTGGAAAGTAAATTTGTATCCACTAACCCTAGAAAATGTGTAAGAAAGAAAGCCCTGGAGAGTAAGAGAAATAGGACAAAAGGTATTTTGGTTACCACTTTTCATGCAAGACAGGATGAAGACTATTGGGTAATTGATAGTGGATGTTCTAATCACATCACCGAAGATAAGAGTAAGTTCACTAAACTTGAGAAATATGATGGTGGTTTAGTTATGTCTGGTGATGATTCAAGAGCTAAGATCTATGGGAAAGGTTCAATTAGTTTTGGAGTGCACAGTATTGATGATGTATATTATGTGAAGGGTTTGAGGTATAACCTTTTGAGTGTTGGTCAGATGTGTATCAATGGTTTCAAACTTGTGTTTCAAAATAATACCTATGAAATCATAAAAGGATCTGGAAGTGGAGATATGATTGCTGTTGGAAGAACTCATGGAAACATCTATCAATTGAAAGGAGTTGATGGTCATTGTCTTGTATCTCCAATTAGTGAAAGTTGGTTATGGCTCCGAATAATGGGACATGTGAATTTTGATAACCTATTCAAGATCAGTGCAAAGGAGATTGTTCGAGGGCTGCCTAGAATCACAAGACCTAGTAATGCTATTTGTAGAAGTTGTCAATTGGGAAAACAAATAAGATGCAACTTTAAGGGAAAAGAGCATTCTACTACTGGAATGCTAGAGTTAATTCATATTGATCTTAGTGGTATGACTAGGATTGGAAGCATGAATGGTGACAAATAATTCATGTTGCTTATTGATGATTATACTTGAATGACATGGGTTGCTTTTCTTAGAGAAAAGACTCAGGCTCTAGATAGGTTTAAAGTATTCGAAGCAAGAGTAGAAAATGAAGTAAATTTGAAAATTAAGTGTTTAAGATCTGATAGAGGTGGAGAATTCACTTCTAGTGAATTTAATGAATTTTGTGAATAGCATGGCATAAGAAGACAATTTTCTACTCTGAGAACCCCTCAGCAGAATGGAGTAGTTGAAAGGAAAAATTGGACAATACAGGAAGCTGCTAGAACCATGATGAAAGAATCAAATGTATCGGATGTGTACTAGAGAGAGGCGATACACACTGTTGTTTATTTTTTTAATAGAGTCCAAATTAGATACAACTACACTAAGACACCTTTTGAGTTATGGACCGATAAGACTCCTATAGTGAATTATTTCAGGGTATTTGGAAGCAGATGTTATATTAAAATAGATGATGAAAATCTTGGAAAGTTTGATGCTAGATGTGATGAAGGAATATTTCTTGGATACTCTACTACGAGCAAAGCATACAGATGCTTTAACAAAAGGCTAAGAAATATTTTTGAAAGTGCTAATGTGAAAGTTGATGAAGACATATGTAGACCTATTGAGATAAGTGAGGTTGAACTTGATGATCCCATCTATGGACATGTGCCTGAAGAAAACAAGAAGGAAGAAGAAGGAGAAGAATAAAATGAACCAAAACCTACTGTCATAACTCCTAAGTATGTTCAGAAGAATCATCCGGATGATTAGATAATTTTAGATAAAAGTGAAGGTGTGAAGACAAGAAGCAAAGTTACAACAAAGGTAAATTTGTGTCTATTATCTAAAATTGAACCCAAATTTGTAAGTGAAGCATGTGAAGATGAAAGTTGGATAAGAACTATGAAAGAAGAATTGCAGCAGATAGAAAAGAATCAGACATGGGAACTAGTCCCTAGGCTTGTGAATAAAAATGTGATTGGTTTGAAATGGGTGTCCCAGAATAAGCTGAATGAAAGTGGAGGAGTCGTAAGGAATAAGGAAGGATTGGTATGCAAGGGATATTCAAAATTTGAAGGTATATATTTTGAAGAGACACTTGCCCCTATGGCCAGAATGGAAGCTATTAGGATGTTTTTTGATTTTTCTGCTCACAAGGACTTCAAAGTGTATCAGATGGATGTTAAGTCGGCATTTCTAAATGATGAGTTGGAGGAAGAGGTGTACATGGAGCAACCTGAAGGGTTTCAGTTGTCTGACAAACCAGACATGGTTTGCAAGTTGAAGAAGGCATTGTATGGGCTAAAGCAAGCTCCCAGAGCTTGGTATGCAAGACTGGACAAATATCTAACAAAGCAAGGATTCAACAAGGGTTTTGTTGACATCAATCTTTACTTCAAAGTGAAAGGTAACAAAATGTTGATAGTAGTTGTTTATGTTGATGATATCATTTTTGGTGGAAATGAAGGCATGTGTAAAAAGTTTGTTGAAGAGATGCAAAAATAATTTGAGATGTTTATGATCGGTGAATTGAATTTCTTCCTTGGTCTACAAGTAAATCAAATTGATAAAGGGATATTCATTTCACAATCTAAGTATGTAAAAGAACTATTGAAGAAGTTTGGGATGGATGATTCCAAACCGGTTTGTACTCCTATGGTAGCCGAATGTAAACTGAGCAAAGATGATGAATCTGCTAAGACTGATCAGAGAAAATATAGATCTATGATTGGCAGATTGTTGTACATTGTTGTTACCAAACTGGACATTATGCATGCAATATGTTTAGTTGGCAGATTCCAAGCAAACCCCAGAGAAGCACATGTCACAGCTGTAAAGAGGATATTTAGATATCTTAAAGGTACATCAGATTATGGACTATGGTATCCTAAGAGTGATGATTTCACCCTGAGTGCTTATACAGATGTTGATTGGGCCGAATGTGTAGATGACCGGAAGAGTACCAATGGTGGTGCTTTCTTTGTTGATGGAAGATTAGTTTCATGGTTGATCAGAAAGCAATACTCAGTTTCTTTATCCATAGTAGAAGCAGAATATATTGCTGCAGCATCTTGTTGCACACAGGTTTTATGGATGAAGCAGACACCGAAGGACATTGGTGTGGTATGTGATGAGCCTATTTCTATTTTTTGTGAAAACACAAGTGCAATAAAAATTTCAAAGAACCCGGTTATGCATTCAAGAACAAAGAACATATCTATCAAATATCATTTCCTAAGAGAAAATTTATTGGAGAATGAGGTCAAATTGGAGTATGTGACGACAAAGGAACAAATTGTAGACATATTTACCAAGGCTCTCCCAAAGGATACTTTTGAGCATCTTAGGGAGATGTTGGGGGTCATTGGCCCTCCGAACTAGGTGCACATGAAGGTGCATCAATCCAGTAAATTCACAGATTCTTCATTTATCTAGACTGATAAATTGGTCTACTCTGCAAGGGGGGTAGAAAAGGTTTTCATTGTTGCAGTATGAGTGTACTCCTAAGGGGGAGTAATCAGTGTTTCTGATCTTTGCCATTGATGTCAAAGGGGAAGATAAATTCATGTGAAAAATAGTTGCAAAAGAAGAGAAGATGTTCTCTCGGGATAGTGTATAATTTTTTTTCCTTTGATGTTTTTTTCACATCATGTGTTTCCATCAATGACAAAGGGGAAGATTGTTGCAGGTATGAGCAAGTTTTGGTGGTGTTGTCATTAATGTTGTCATTGATGTCAACACAATTCAATATGTTATATATTGTACATGTATAGTTGAGATGCTATTGAGATGTTGTGAGTACATGGAGCTATATTTTTAGTGTTGCAGATGTGTTGGTTTGATATGTTTCCAAGTGCTTTTGAGAAAATTAAATAAAGAAGAGAAAACAAAATGATGAAAGTGTTATGAATGTGCTTCGGTTTGTGCTCTTCATTTCTCATGTGTTGATCCTATGCTTGTGCAAATATGAAGGTTTGATAATGGTGATCTCGTGGTGATATATTATGAGTTTTAGCTTTTGGTTTGATGGTACATAAAATTTGCGTTCACCAGTATGTGAATTTTTCTGGCAAAGTTGGTCTTCTATGGACTGGGAGAAATATTGTTGCTCTATAGTTCTTCTTTGTTTTATTTCAGATCTTGCGGATCTAGAATTTCTTGTGAAGTTCTTTTTTGTGCTCTGGCAAAGAGGTTTGAAGATTGGTGACCCAAAAGTCATGTTTCAGTAATTCAGTGTGAGTTTATACAATTCGGTTAGACTAGTGAAAGATGTCCAGTGATTGAATTTTTTTGTTTTGTTGTGGATGTATCTAGAAGATTCTGAAGTGTATTCTCATGCATAAGGAAGCATGTCATGGCATTTTTGTGTCATCTTCTTGTTGGGAAACATGTACATCAATGATCATTTGTGTTTTCATTAGGTTTGGCCGACCTGGTGTTTACACTTCATTCAAAGAATAAAATTTAATTAAGGAAACATGTGGTTGTTTCAAGATATTATTTTTTATCTTGAAAAATGTTTTTTATTGGTCCACGTGTATTCCTTTCCACTACAAGAATTTGAGTTGCTAACCTATTTTGAATTTATAAAATGAGGTATTTATGGCTGACCTAGAAGAAAGTTTCTAAGGTTGAGGATGGTATAAAATCAAGTTGAATTGTGAATATTTGTATGAAAGTGTGATGCAAAGTGACAAAAGTGTGCCACAAATCATAAGAGTAGAAGTGTGTGTGAGTGAGTTGTGATAGCAATTTTTCAATGTGTTGAAGGTAGTGAGCTGAAGGTTTTTTCAATCCTATGAATGTGTATTAATTGTTGTGGTGGATCTTTTGTTCTCTTTTGTATCTATAGGCAGTGAGCCTCCCTGTTGGATAGTGAGTCCTTTCTATAGGAAATGAGCCTTTGTATTTGGACAGTGAGTCCTCTTTTGGGTAGTGAGCCTTTGTATTTAGTTTATAATCTTTTATATTGTGAGTTAACCCTCACCATGGTTTTTCCCTCATTGGGTTTTCCACATAAAAAATCTGGTGTTCATTGTGTTGATTTGCTTTCTATTATTTTTGTTTCATGATCTTACTTAATAACATAACAGTGTGGTTGTGGAATTAATAAGTGTTGAGTTTTAAGTTTGAATTGTATGACAACCGATTCACCCCCCTCTCAATTTTCCTACACCTATTTAACAATTTATAGCCTCTCAAGGGAAGAAAGCAAGTGAGTCTGTGTCGTATTGGGCCCATGCCACTAGACATCTAGCTACCCACTTTCACAAGAAAAGTGTTTCTATCCAATCTTATGGAGTATTTATAACTTAATTGTGAGGTGGCCCTACATCAAGTTTACACTCCTATCTGATTAACTAAGTTGTGCTTGTCTTCAAATTGTCTTCAATTTATTCCTTATAGTGAGCTTTGGCTTACAAAACCAACCTTACAAATCCAAAGAGTCAATCCTTTATGATGTTTTGTTGTTGTGTATTACTTGTCAGATCTAAAAATACAAAATCAGTACTTGAACAGTTAGAATTAATCAAATCATAGGTTGATTTAGGTCCAAAAATTGCAAGTTATGTCTCTATTTCAAATCAGTTTGTTTGACTATCATTCATTGTTGCTTATGTTGTATCGTAATTCTTTTCTTTTCATATTGACACTTTTGAGATATGCATCTTGGTGCATTTGTCTATAAATTGATGCTTCTATGCAATTCGATGCATTTGTTACAATCATTTTATGTCAAAACCTAAACCAGTTACAGTGATGCATTTTCCTTTCATAAAACAATGCTTTTGTCCTTTTCCTAGTGGTTTTTTCATATTTTGACATGTATGTTTCTGATAGTGCAACACTTTTGTCAAAATTTGATACTTTTATCTTAGACAATGCATCACTTTTGACTGTGGTTCAATGCTTCTGTAAAATGATGCATTCGATTGTCAGTCAAAATTTTCAAAATAGTAAAAACTTAGTTTCCAAAAAAATTCATCAATCAGTCTTTATTTAGGATCAAAGACCTATATCAAACAAACCTATAAAGATAATGAGTCCTCCAAGAAAAATAGCAATAGAAAAATAAAAATCCCACATCATCCTTTATTTTGATTCTTCCTAGAAATTCATTTCATTAGTGTTAATCCAAAAAAAATTAAATCATCCATTATCAAACCAGAACTAGACAATCATCTTTTAGATCTCTTATCAATATCCTCTAGTTTTGTCATTTACTTAAAACACATCTCAAGTACATTGTTAAATTAGTGTCATAATCTAAAAAAAAAATCTTAGCGGGCATCATTCTACCCCCTAAGTTTATAAGTTTCCTATCATGTTCCTTGGCTTGGACTCATTAGACTAGTAGAAGTAATTTATTTATCAATAAAAATCAAATCAAAACCAAGATCTAGGTAACTATTGTCTCCTTTAGGTTTTATATCCTATATCAACATCAAAAGTTTGGTTCAAAATTATACTTAGTGTGTCTCTTTCCAAATCCATTTTGAAAAAAAAACATTCATTCATACATCTCATCCAAAAAAAATGGAGGTCATAGAGTCTCTTTTATACCAATGCAAACAAGATCCCAAGCCAAAAACAAAATGTAAAATCCCAATCCAAACATGACAAATGAATTCAAAGATCCTTTTCAAAAAAACAATAAAAATTCAAACATGTATGAACTAGGAGGTGTCAAAGCACCACCCCTAATGATTCCTAACAATAATTCAAACATAGATGGATATGTGTGACATAACACCTAAAGAGGTGGTTGAGGCCCAATAAGATGCTCATGCAATAAAATTAATAAACACAATTCTAGTAGCCAACCTAGATCAGTTCCTTTTAAGGCTTTCCCAACAAGGGGCTAGATTACCATTCACCTTTGACATAACATGAATTTAAACCATCACCAATTAAAATACATCCTCAACCTTGGGGGAAACCAATATTGATAAAAACATACCACCTTCACTTCAACCAAACCTTAAACTCACTACTCAACTAGCTAACAATCCATTTTCTACTTCTTCATAAATAACTACATTTGTTCCACAAACCACCATTCCTACAAATTCCACACAAGTAATTGTACCACCCATTCACACTTAGGCTCTGACCAATCCTACAACTAGTCAGTATATTACCTCCATATCAACACATAACCCATAATCATATCATTCTTCACAAACACCCCCACATCAACCTCCACCTAATAATCCTAATCCAATAACAAACATGCATACAAATGCTTCATACACCACCAACTCCATGACACAACCTCCACAGGCTCCCAAATACAACATGCACCTACATAATTAGAATACCTATCTCTCTCAAAACACTATCACATCATAGTAATTATACCAATCCATGTAATTACACGCATCCACAACAAAACAACTTTCCACATTATCAACAACCATACACCAATTCCAATCCTCAAAACCCTTCATATGGTTATTAGAATCCATCACCATCAAACTACCTCCAAGGTCAAAAATCACCACATCCCACACCTACTTACAATCTAGCAGATCAAACCAATCTAGCTCTTTAGATTCAAGCTTTACAACAACAAATAGAAAATATTCATATGGGACCACAAAAAAAGAGCTATACAATCAAAAACATATGTCATTTCTTATTCAACGAGATTATATATGCCACCCTTTCCACCTCACTTTGAAATGCCTAAATTTGAAAAATATAAAGGAAAGGGGGAACACTCATGATCACATAAGAGAATTTCATGTAGCTTGTTTAGAGATAATGCATGAGGATACTTATCTAATGTGCCTCTTCCTAGGAAGCTTAGGAGGGAAATCCATGGAGCGGTTTTCTAGACTCCCTAGGGCATAAGAACCTTTAAAAAAATAGTCGATAAGTTTATCGCACATATCTCTTACAACATGGATCATGAAACGACAATGACAAATTTATGTACAACTACACAAAATGATAGAGAAATTTGTTCCTCTTTCTTACAAATGTGGAAAAACCTAGCTAACAAGATCCTATGTCACATTCCAGAAAAATAATTGGTTGAGATGTTCATTCAAAACATAAACACTAAAGTGGGTTTCCATTTGAAAATGTTATGTTCAAATTCCTTCGATGATGTCATCAAAAAAGGAATTACTATTGAGAAATCCCTCATTGTTGGAGTTGTAAAAATATTCAAAGAAAATAAAACCAATTAAAACAATTCAAATGACAAGCCCCACTTTTGGAATAAGAAAAAAATGTTGCCAGTGATGGTGTGGATGCTAAAATGGCTCAAACTATCCAACCCACCTTAGTATACCCACACAAAAAATTGTTCAAACATCATAAAATCTATAGGATACCACACAGTGATCACCTTTTAGACTCAACAATAACTCACAATGAAAATTCACTCCTTTAGGAGAACCTATTGATTTTGTGCTTCACAAACTACTCCAAGCGAACGGAGCCAGCCTTCCAAAAATTAATCAATATGAACTGCCAATCAAACCCATGTGGTGGAAGGACACCGATTTATGTGATTACCACAAAGTAAAAGGACACAAAAATCCCATCTGTTTTAAATTGACAAACCTTATTCAAGACTTAATAGACAAAGGTGATATTGGTGTTGAAAACTAGAAAAAAATCCTTAAATGGAAATCATGTGATCTTTAAAGATACCTTACACAATCATGGAAAAGGAATCCCCTCTAACTAAGGTGGTAGCTCAAGCAATAGTACCAATTATATAGCTATCAACTATGATTATACAGTTAGCCATATTGAGGAAGTTGACAACTATGTATCGACTATCACTATAAAGAACCTTAAACCTAAATGTAACATTACAACACCTAGAAGTAAAATCACTCTACAAGGAGCCCCATCTAGAACATCTACTACACTTTAGTATATTCTGATGGATCAATTGAATAAAACACCAACATAAATATCAATTCTCAACCTTTTATGTATATCACCGACTCATAAACATATATTAGATAAATCTCTTAGGGAATCATCAGTACCCATAGATCTTAATGTAAATTAGTTTCAAATTATGGTTGGTCACATTACCTCTTCACATCATTTAATATTTTTTGATAAATTCCTAGCATCCCATTTTCCTTTTCATAGTGAGGCCCTTTATCCAAAAATATTTGTCCACAAACAATGCATAAAATGTGTCCTAATGGATGGTGGTGTTGGCTTGAACATATGCACCTCAAAATTGGTAAAAATACTAGGATACTCTGAGGAGATTATAGATTCAAAAAAGAAGATATTGATCGGAGCTTATGATGAGGCTGAGTGTCCCTCCAAAGGGACCATTACTATTCTAGTTAGAGTAAGACTTGTAACCAAGGATATAATCTACCAAGTATTGGACCTCGAACTACCTTACAACGTGCTTCTTGGTTGTCCATGGATTCATTTCATGCAAGTTGTACCTTCTACTTTTCCCAAATATCTAAAGTTCTATCATGAAGGAAAAGAAGTGACTATTCTATTAAATCCAGATACATTCCCAAACTGCACCAACTTGAGAGGATATACAACACTTCATGTTCCCAACAACATCAAAGTATCCTCCTCTGGTGTAGGAGCACCTACACACCTTTGTCAAAATTTTCTCATTTCATTGGTTGTAGGGAGAGTTAAAGATAGCATAGGGTTGTTTGAATTTATCTAAATAAGGTCTAAAAAGACCATTTATGAGGTAATAGGGTGATTTGGTGTCTTAGGTGTTAAGTTTGTAAAAGTTACACAAAATACCATAATGTTGTCAAGTACAAAGAACAAAGTTGTCAAAAAGTACAGTTTAGGGAATATGAAAGGTTTGGAAGTTCAAAAAATAGTTATGTACTTTGGTATGGATGGGATTCAAGTGTAAATGATATATAAAGCCTCTTCATGGCTCGAAGAGGGGTTGTTGAATGTTGTTTTGAAGAAATCCAATCAGAACAAAACGTTTTCTATAATTTTCTTTTGTAATTCTGAACTTTGTTCCTTCTATACAGCCCGTATAGACTTCATGATGCTTTGAATTATTTTGTGAATTATAGTAGCATGTGTTAGCATTCCATTGCATCAATTCTGAGGATCTAATATCAAGTTTTGTGGGATATTTTGTTCATTCTCTATGACTAACTGGTAAAAACCAATGAAGTGTTGTTTTGTGATTTAATAATGAAAATGGTCATTCCTCTTACTGTTTGATCCTATTTCTTAGAGGAATGGCCTTTCAAAGGATAGGATAGGTGTTTACATGATTTAGGAAGAAAAATAAAGCAATTTTTGTGGTTTGGAGCCAAGCTTTAGGGCCAGTAATTAGGGTTTTTATGTGACAATGGAGGTTTTAAGAAAGGATTTGTCTAAATACTGATGGGAATGTCATTGTAAGGGTTTGAGAAGTCTTTACAAAAATATTAGGAATGGTTGGATGCCTTGCTGAGGTCTGGAAAGCCCTAGAGATAGGACTTTTAATAAAACCCTAGGTATTTGCTTGTAAGTGGATGGTTTGTTGGTACAGTATTGAAGAAGCCTTAAACCTAGAAATAAATTGTGAAATTTGATGTTTTGTCACATGCTTGTTGACTGTTTGATTAGGTTTTGTGAAGGGAAGATGATTAGGAGGAACCTCCCTTGTTAAATTGGGCTAATTAAGTAGCCTTTTGCAGGGGCAGTTTGTTGTTTCTCAATGTTGACACAAAGAAACCTGTTGAGATCTTTTAAGGAAATGTTTTGGGATCTGTGACAAGTCAAATTTGATATTTGGTTAACTATTGCATAGCCTTTTCAAAGGGATATCTCCATTTTGATGAATTTGTGGGCTAGAATCCTTTAGTGGTGTTTTAAGGGAAGTTGGGTGTTTTGTTGATCAAAGGTTGATTTCATTGCTTGAGTCAGAATATTTGATGTTGAATAGTGATTTTCTCCACCTTGTATTGTATCAAAGTGGTATCAGAGCTCAAGGACAAGGTCTCTTTTGATTGAGTTTTGCAGGTTTGAAGATAGAAGGTGAGAAGACAAGTTTGAGAAGATGCCTTTGAAAGGTGTCGGTGTTGCTAGAGAGTTGCAAGATCTGAAGAGAAGCATGCTAAGCTTTTGGAATCTCATAATATTGTGTTGGCGAGTCTTGCTGCCTTGGAGACAAATAAAAGAAGAGAAATGAATGAAGAAAGTGAAACAAAGGAAGATGATGAAGAATATGAGGATGTTGATAAAGAACTAGACCATGAAGATCAGAGGATGGTGAACATGCTCAAAGCAGTGAAAGGTGATTCTCATAAGGTAAAATTTGATCTTCCTATGTATGTGGGTAATTTAAATAAATAAGAATTGCTTGATTGGGTTGTTTCTATGGATAATTACTTTGAAAGTGAGGATATTTCAAATGAATAGATGGTGAAGGTGGAAAAAACAAAGCTAAAAGGACATGCTCTTCTATGGTGGGACTATGAGCAGGAAAAAAGGAGAAAATAGGGAAAATCAAGGATTACTTCATGGGAAAAGATGGTGCAAAATCTGAAAGGTAAATTTCTTCCAAAGGATTATGAAGTTCAATTGTATAAAAAGTTGCAAGGATTGAAACAAAAAGATCTAGATGTCAAGTCTTATACTGATGAATTCTACAAACTAAGCATAAGGTCAAGAAGGGATGAGGATGAAGCTGAAAAGGTGGCTAGATATCTAGGAGGTTGGAGATTCAATCTACAAGATGAACTTGTTGTTGCTAACCCCAAATCTGTGGAATAATGTTTTCAATCAGCAATTAGGGTGGAGGAAAAGCTTAAAAGGAGACAAGAGAAATCAGTTAGAGGAAGAGGTACTACTAGTGCAAGAGGGAGAGGAACAATCCCTACACCAAAGTAGCCAAATGAAGAACAAGAAGGAGCAAATAAGGGTAAGGAACAAGGTATTGATGTTAGAGGTGGTTTTAGAGGTAGAGGAAGATTTAGTGCTGCTAGAAGTTCTAATGATTTTTTAGGGAGATGTTATACATGCAATGAATATGGTCCTCCATCTTGGAAATGTCCTGAGAAGGTTGGTAGTTCATCAAGTGGTGAAAAAAGGATTGATAGGAGAGCACAATTGGTTCAAGAGGAGGAGTGTGAAAGCAATCATTCCACAAGTTTGAGGGTTACTCCTGAAACAAGGGAGATGTTGATGATGAGGAAGACAGTGTTGAAGGCAGTTAAGGAGGCGGAACCTTTGCAAAGAAAGAGCCTCTTCAAAACTACTTGTAAGTGTAAGAACAAGGTATGTAAAATTGTGATTGATTCTAGTTCAACAGAGAACATGGTGTCTACTGAGATGGTGAATAAGTTAAATTTGAAAAAAAAATACCTCATGAATTGCCTTATAAAGTTTCATGGTTAAGTGATGGACAATCTTTGTTGGTAAATGAAAAGGTTTTGGTAGATTTCTAGATTTGAGGTTATAGAGATAGTGTTGTTTGTGATAGCCTTCCAATGGATTGTTGTCACCTAATCTTAGGTATACCTTGGCAGTATGATAGGTGTGCCTTATATCATGATGGTAGAGAAAATACACACACTATAGTTAAGGATGGATGTTCTTTTGTTTTGACTCCACTTGTGGAAGATGAGAAAGGTAAGGAAAAAGTGATAATGTGTGGGAAGAAAGAGTTTGTTGATGTTGAGAAGGAAGATAAAAATCTTGGTGATATGATCAGTCCAAGGTCTGATGATGCTTTGACAACAGTTGTGAAGGCTAATATAGTAGTAAGAAAAGAGTTGGCAGTGGGTTGGAATACAAAAATTTTGATGGGAACAATGGTATGCCCTATAGTTGAAGGTAAGGTTGTAAATCCTATGAAATATGCAGGTACAGTGTGTGCAGGGGTATGTGAGGATAGTAAGATGGGACAAAAAGATTACAAGATAATGGAAAGGATGACATTGAAGAAGAGACAAAGTGCACAAGAGGCTAAGAGTGAATACAAGCATGGAAATGAGATAAAGGTAAAGATAGATCAAGGGAATACTGACAAGTGTTTGTTTGTAGGTGTAAAAGCAAAGATATTATCAAGTTTTGAAAGAAGGCAGGCCTCAAGTCTGATAGTAGATATGAAGACATGTTCAAATTCAAACAAGAACACAGATGCAAGGCAAATTACTAATTCACTGTATATGAATTAAATAAAAAAAATTTCAAATCAGAAGGCATGTGAGAAGCTTGGAGGAGCTAGTGTAAGGCATAACTTTTGTGACAAGAGTATTTTTCTGTGGGGGTGTATGGTGCAGGAGCACCTACACACATTTGTCAAAATTTGATCATTTGATTGGTCATAGGGAGAGTCAAAGATAGCATAGGGGTGTTTGATTTTATTTAAATAAGGTCTAAAAAGATCATTTATGATGTAATAGGGTGATTTGGTGTCTTAGGTGTTAAGTTTGTAAAAGTTACACAAAATACCATAATGTTGTCAAGTGCAAAGAACAAAGTTGTCAAAAAGTGCAGTTTAGGGAATATGAAAGGTTTGGAAGTTCAAAAAATAGTTATGTTCATTGGTATGGTTGGGTTTCAAGTGTAAATGATATATAAAGCCTATCCATGGCTCGAAGAGGGGTTGTTGAATGATGTTTTGAAGAAATCCAATAAGAACACAACGTTTTTTGCAAGTTTCTTCTGTAATTTTGAACTTTGATCCTTTTGTACAGCCTGTACAGACTTCATGATGCTTTGAATTATTTTTTGATTCACAATAGCATGTGTTATCATTCCATTGCATCAATTCTGAGGATCTAATATCAAGTTTTGTGGGATATTTTGTTCATTCTTTGTGACTGACTGGTAAAAACCAATGAAGTGTTGTTTTGTGATTTAATAATGAAAATGGATATTTGACCTTGTTTCTTATAGGAATGGCATGTCAAAGGATAGGATAGGTTTTTACATGATTTAGGAATTAAAATAAAGCGATTTGTGTGGTTTGGAACCAAGCCCTAGCCGGTAATTGGGTTCTTATGTGAAAATGGAGGTTTTAAGAAAGGAATTGTCTAAATACTAATGGGAATGTCATTGTAAGGGTTTGAGAAGCCTGTACAGACATATTAGGAATGTTTGGATGCCTTGTTGAGGTTTGGAAATCCTTGATGATAGGACTTTTAATAAAACCCTAGGTATTTGCTTGTAAGTGGAGGGTTTGTTGGTATAGTATTGAAGAAGCCTTAAACCTAAAATAAATTGTGAAATTTGATGTTTTGTCACATGCTTGTTGACTGTTTGATGATTTTTTGTGAAGGGAAGATGATTAGGAGGAACCTCCTTTGTTAAATTGGGCTAATTGAGTATCCTTTTGCAGGGGCAGTTTGTTGTTTATCAATGTTGACACAAAGAAACCTATTGAGATATTTTAAGGAAATGTTTTGGGATATGTGACAAGTCAAATTTGATGTTTGGTTGGCCATTGTATGGACTTTTCAAAGGAATATCTCCATTTTAATGAATTTGTGGGCTAGAAGCCTTTAGTGGTGTTTTAAGGGAAGTTGGGTGTTTTGTTGATCAAAGGTTGATTACATTGCTTGAGTTAGAATATTTGATGTTGAATAGTGAGTTTCTCCACCTTGTATTGCATCATCCTCCAAATCCTACATAGACCCTTCACATCGAATCATCCTCGGGAATCTACACAATCCACAGTTACTCCTGAAGTTAAGATAAAAATTGATGACAAAGGGTGTGGGGAATATGATATGGCATAGTCTTTCTATGTAGTTCAACTTCCATCATCACCTAGATCATCTAGAAAACTAGATAGATCTTAAGCAGCATCAACTGTGATAATCAAATGCAATCCAACTACCTTTTCTAAATAGGGGGAATTGGACAAAGAATCTCTAGATGAAGACATTTCCAAGTGAATTTACAACGATAAAGAAGAAGATATTGTCATATTACCAGTACAAAAGTTCACTAAAGGATTCTCGATAATGGAACATATGGAATATGATGGACATAGTGTACTTGGAGCATAGAAGAAAGGAATGATGGAACCTATCATAAGACATGTTAAACCAAAATATGAAGGACTCATATTTGTAAAACCAACTGAGGTGTCTAAAACTACTGAAAGTACACCTATAGAAGCAGATAAAACATTTTCTATTGATAAGTTGTCTAATGAGGATATTGACAATGACTCTTTCGAGTGTATCAATGACCTATTCTATGATGTAAACATTTGCACCATATCCTATATGTCTTTTGAACCTTGACCTTTTGACAACACATTTCCACTTATATACCCCCAACTAATTGATTGGGACCAACATGATCCACCTAGTATAGACATATTCCAGAATGATAAAGTTATTGTTGAGTTTATGGGACTTTGAGATGGTATAGCCCTAGAGGATCATAGAATTGGATTCATCATAGAACTTGACACATTGGCATACTTTGGGGAGGATGTTAAACCTTTCAATCACAAAAATGTAAAATGTATAAATAGGCACCCTAGTGAAAACAACCATGTGACACTTTTGGACCGAAAAATAGTAAAAACATAGGATGTATCTAAGGGTGAAAACCTCTCTGAGACACCTAAGGATGGAAGGTTTGAAAATATCCCCATGGAACAAGAGATATCTATAGTTCTTATCAATAAATCTACATTGGCAAACATCAGTACTATAGATAGTGTCAAGATAGCATACTTTGCAGCTTCATTATTTGAGGAGGAAATGATTGATTTCATGGATTTTTTTGAAAATAGATAAGTCAACTTCATATGGTCCTATGCAAACATGCTTGGATTGGATCCTAATCTAGTACTACATCACCTAACAATAACATAAGAGGAAAAATTTGTGAAGCAGAAGCTACATAAGATGCACCCACAGATAGAATTACTAGTTAAAGAAAAAATTCATAAGCTACTAGATGTGGGCTCAATTTGACCTATTGATTATGTGGAACGGATATCAAACTTGGTTCTGGTCACTAAACCCACTGGGGACATCTTCATATGTACAAATTTCAGATACCTAAACAAAGCATGCCCAAAAGATGACTTCCCTTTGCCTAACATTAATATGATTGCAGATTTGACAAAAGGGCATAGAATGTTGTCCTTAATGGATGGATTCTCAAGTTATAATTAGATTTGCATCGTCACTGAAGACCAACATAAAACAATATTCACCTATCCATAGGGGACAATTTTTTATAATTTCAAGCCTTATGGTCTTAAAAACATCGGAGCTACCTATCAATGGGCTATGACAACTATCTTTCATGACATGATGCACACATTGATAGAAGACTAGTTGATGATCTAGTAACAAAATCAATCACCAGGGAAGAACATCTTGAAATTTTGGCTAAAAAATCTGATAGACAGAATTAGTACAACCTAAGGTTAAATCCTAAGAAGTGTGTCTTTAGGTTAACATTTGGAAAGTTATTGGGATATATTATGTCAAGAACAAGCATTGAGGTTGACCTAGTGAAAGTAAAATAAATAATTGAAATGCCTCCTCCTACTACTCTCAAATAGTTGTGAAGTCTACAAGGAAAGCTCCAATTGATTTTTCATTTTATTTCATAGCTATTAGATAAGTGCCACTTGTTTACACACCTTTTATATAAGGGTGATACCTTTAAATGGGATGAAAAATTGTCAAAAGACGTTTTAGCAACTCAAATATTATCTAGAATCTTCTCCAATATTAATGTCGTTAGTCTAGGGAAAGCCTCTACTATTGTATATCTCTACTACATCAACAACACTAGGTGCACTTCTTGTGCAACATGATGACATGAGTAGAGAAAGAGAAATCTATTAGATAAGTCATACTTTGGTAGGATATGAACTAAACTATTCACTGATCGAATGTGCCTATCTAGCAGTTGTCTTTGCTTCATGGGATTTGATATATTAAATGTTTAATCATCAAACTAAACTTATTGCAAAAATAGGTCCTCTCAAGTATTTTTGAACAAGGCCACACTCACAAGTCACCTAGTTAAATGGGTAATGATCCTCAATGATTTTGATATCAAGTATGTAGAGAAAAAGGCAATCAAAGGTCAAGTAATTACAAACCAACTAGAATATGCCCCAATAACATATGATCACCCGATGGTGTTAGAATTTCTAGATGAAGGAATATTCATAGTCACCCTAGCACATATGTGAAAATTATATTTTGATGGCTCGTTCGTGCACACAACACGGATTAGGTGCAGGTATATTATTTGTCACCACCAAGGTGATTGTATACCCAATTCATATTTTTTGGCATTCGCATGCACAAACAACATTGTATAGTATGAGGCACTTATCATTGGACTTGGAACATAAATTAAATGGAAACTTAATTAGATTCAAGTCTACAAAGATTATCAACTAGTTATTAGACAAGCGAATTATGATTACCAAACTAAAGATGAAAATCTTCTACCTTACACGAAAAAATGGTAGATGGTTTCAAGCAGTCCTTCACTAAAATCACATTTGAACATGTCTGAAGACTAAATAACAAAGTAGTAGACAACATGTCTACCATTGGATCTCTCCTTGATATGTCATAAAATACTCAGCAGTGTAAGTTCTTAGTGGAGTGGCTCTTGATCCCTACCTTTGATATTCTAGAGTCTAAACTTGTGTGTGAAATAGTTGGTCTTGTTCTCCTTGGTATCAATACATATACAATTGCCTTCACCAACAAATCCTTCCACCTGAATTATCTAATAACCAAAGAAAAACCTTCATTAGACATTCATCCCACTTCCTTATCCTTGGAGATACACTATATCGAAGGAGTTTTGATGGTACTCTCCTTAGGTGTCTTAACTCAGAAGATGCATAAAATACCCTATGTGAGGTGCATGATAGTGTTTGTGGTGCACATGCTAGCGGTCCAAACACATCTAAGAAACTAATCATATTTGGTTAAGTTATTGTCTGATAATGGAACAAGACACCCACTAGTATGCATGCAAATTTCTAAAGTGTCAACAACATGGAAATCTTATACACGCACTTGCACAAGAACTACAAGCTCTTACCACATTATGGCCTTTCTCATAGTGGGGACTAGACCTTGTAAGAAAAATCCATCCTTAGTCCTCCAATGGACAAGAGTTCATAATTACTACTATGAAATATTTCACTAAATGGATTGAAGTCATTCCACTTATTGATATTATCAAAAAACAAATAGCTAAATTTATCCTAAACTATATCATTTTTTAGTGTGGAATCCCTTTAGCCATGTCACTGACAATGGTAGACCATTCAAGAATTAGGATGCTCAAGACCTTTGTAATAAATTCCATATGGACAACACTGCTTTCCCACTTCCTACTATCTACAAAGTAACAGTGAAGTAGAGGAATTGAACAAAACGATATTAAAAATCCTAAAGAAAAATTCCAATGATGTTGGTCATGATTGGCACATCCAAATCAACCTAACACTGTGGGCCTATCGAACTAGAATTCACACACCCACAAGCACAACACCATATTTCCTCATCTTTCAATTTGAATCAATTTTACCTATAGATGTCGAGCTTCCTTCACTCAAAGTTCCACTATGCCATCTACTAAATGATAAAGACTACAAGATCACTAGACTAAATGACTTGGACTTACTAGATGAATGGTGTCTCAATGCACTTAATAACTTACAATTCTATCAAAACTGTCTTAGCCGCAGTTACAATAAAAAGGTTGTCACATGCAAATTTAAAGTAGGAGATATAGTACTTAAGGAAAATTAAAAATTCAATAAAAATGTGAGAAGAAAGGGAAATTTGAGCCTAACTAGTTAAGACCCTTTGTTATCACTGTAGCTTATGGATTAGGAGCATATTAGTTACCAACATTTGTAGGTGAACCACTTAATGATCCCATCAATGGCGTCCACCTGAGAAAATGTTATGCCTAATCCTCAGAGTATCTTATGTCAAAAATACAAAACAAAACAAAAAATGACAAAAGTAAAGAGAAATAATTCACTCTATGGTGAAAACCACTTCAGTGGCACCTTAGGCCCTTGGTTAAGTACAATGGTAAAAACCTATTTACATGCATCATGTGTAGAATCCTTATTCCACCATTTATTCACAATCTCGTCCACTTCATCCATCCATAATAAAATATTTTTTCAATATACCTATCACCCTATCATGGCTTGATACTGGATCGTCATAGAATCATTTGTCAAACTTATAACACTACTCAGAAAATCCAAAAACATTCAAATATTCCACAAAAATCCAAAAACATTGATTCATTACAAAAAACCACAAACATTCAAATGTTTCAAAACTCCAAAAACATTGAAAATTTCCAAAAATCCAAAAATATAGCATCATCTACCATATCCATAATCAATTTCCATTATCTCAACACAAGATTTAAGCAAGCATAAACTACGCAACATCCTAACACATTGAGCATTCATTAAACAATCATGAATCAAAGATTTTAGCTAAACTATCTACAAAACTACTGATCAATTTCCAATTCCACTTTTAACATCTTATCAAACCAATCATGTCCTAGTGATACATCTTTCCTACAATGGAAATTATCACTAATGATTAACATCTTTTTTGTAAATAAATTTGATAGTTGTTGATCTATTTTATCTTTGAGTCTTTTTATTACTTGATTTATCTTATTGTCTTATTCAAATGTTCCTTGAGGATGTCTCAAAATGATTTAGAGGAGCAAGAATGGGGAAAGGTCATTACTTTAATATGTCATGTTTGTGGAATGTTTTTAAGCATTGCTATGATAGGTATGTTTCATTGTGTGTATTGGACTAGATTGTAGCATTAACAAATCACCCTATGTATATAAGGTCATCACGTGCATGTATGCATTAGGGTTATCATGTTGTGAAGCTATGTTTCCTTTCATATTCTAACAAGGTTCTACCATATCTAGTACATTTAAGAATAATCCTTATTTTTTGTGTCTTAGTCCTAACAATGGATACTTAATTCACCAAGGTTTGTCTCAACTTGGTGTACACATATGTCCATTGCCTCTTATCAAAACTTTAGGCAAACGGAAACAGACATTGCCATCATAATTCATGCCTTGTTGTGCATACATTCGCTTGTCACATAATAAAATTTTCTATGATGGTAACAAAATCTTGTAGGAAGGATGCACCCTAGGATGTGTTATCAGATGTTGGTGGGTCGATAGGTTGTTTGAAAGGTTGTTGATATAAAGTTTGATTAACATGTTTGATAATGATCAAGAATTTTATTTTTTATGTTTTAAAGATTCTATTGTATGTTTGATAATCATAGTGTTAACTAAACATGCTAGATCCAAATGAATTTAAAGCCTATTTAATTACCTAAGTCATGATCCCAATAAGATATTCAATATCAACAAAGCAAAGAAGCCATTAAAACTAACATGATAAAACATGAAAGCTTGAAAAACATCTATTCTAAGGCATTGAACCTTATCCTATTGGTGGACTGGTGTCACATTGATGTGGAATGGTGACCCTTTCCCAATCCCTTGGATAATATGAGACTTTCTAATCGATTTTATTCATTAAAATTGATGGAAACTAACGAAAATGATGAACGAAAACATGATAAAATCTACATTAACATTTTATTCTGGCCTTTGTTTGGCTCTATTGTACAACTTTCCTGCTCTTTCTATTTTTTGAATCTTTTCATCCCTACTTTGATTAGACTATTTCATGGGTCGATCAAGAGGGGGGCTTGGGAAGGCTCCCCATTCCAAAGTTTTTATCTCTTTGTTTGGCATTGTGTCTATTGTGGTAGTAGCCAGTGTTGTTCCCCATGTGACTTCTCCTCGTACCTCTATCCTTTCCCCATGGGAAAGGACTGAGGGTAATTCTAGAAAGTCACCTTTATCCCCTTCTTTCAAGTTAGACTCTTTCTTCTCTATGGAAGAACTGGCATCCTATGTGGAAAAATTGGTGGAGATTGGCTCACCAGCTTCGAGTAAAATGTTTTTGGAGTCTTCTTCCTACTTTGTGATTGGATGGGAAGTTGAAATCCCTAAAGCTTTGATGTTGAAGGCTATGGATAGCCTTAAACTTACATTGGTTGGAAAAATTTTGGCCTATCATCCAAATATCGAATAGGTACATCAATGGGCTACCTTGAATTGGAATCTTAAAGGCAGCATCTCTATAAATGTTATGCCAAGAGGTATCTTCCTTTTCTCCTTTGTTTTTTATGAAGATATGCTTAAGGTTTTAATGGGCAGACCCTAGGCTTTTGATGTTGTTTATAAGAACTTTCTTTCCCTCTACAAGTGGAAATCGGGTTTTGATCCCTCTACTGACCTGGGGACCATGGCTCCAACTTGGGTTCACCTTATGGGGTTACCCCTTGAGTTTAGGGAGACGGGTATCCTAAAAGGGATAGCTAATTCTTTTGGTAGCCTTTTGGCCATAGAAATTATCACTCAGGAGAATTCTAGACTAGTTTATGCTCGTATTTGTGTAAATATGGCTATTAATAAGGTCTTGTCGACTTTTGTTCTCCTTAAGTCAAAATTTGGCAATTGGACTCAACCCCTAGAATATAAAAATGCCCTCCATTTCTACCAACTTTGTAATAAATTTGGTCACCTCGTTGACTCATGTGAGAAAGTACCTATCAAGGGACCCTTTTATTGAGAATTCTCTCTTCAAGCATATTCCTAATCCCTTTGTAGTTGTCTTTGTTGCTCACCCTTCTGAAGTTTATTCTACCCCTATGGATGTTGTCCTCTATGGGAAGGAAGTCCCAGCCTCTGGCTTGGTTGTTGTTCCTACTAAACCTCTTGTTATTTCTAGTGACTTGGCTAGCCTGAACCTCATGCCTATTGCCCCTGTCATTAGTTTCCCTACCCTGGGCTTCTAGAAATATGTGATTCCTACAATAGGGAAGGAAATGAATATTGAAAATATGGATGAAGCAAAGTGGCTCCCCCAAGCGGAGGCCAAATTGCAATCCCCCTTGGAAGTGGTACCTATTGCTATAGTAGGTGTTGAATTGGAAGAAGGTGAATTAGTGTCTTTTGACCCTAATCTATCCCTAGAGGAAATGTCATTTATGTCTCAGAAGGAGGTAGGTAAATTGAGTAACTCACTAGCCTTGTTGGGGTTCCCTCCTCAGCCCAACGACAAAGAAGATGATGATGACTAGTTACAAGCCCTAAATAAAATTTAAAAAAAAAGGAATTTAGATGTTGAAGGGTGATCAGGTAGATCTAGACTAGATTGGATTTAAATGCTTAACTTTACAATGCTTTTACAATGATTATTCCAAGTTAATTAAATCAAAATTAACTTATGGAAATAACAAAATGAAAGTAATAACAAGGTGATTATAAAGAAAGGAAGGAAATGAGAGAAAGAAAGAGAGAGAAGAAGAGAAGTGCAAATAGTTGATAACGGAGTTTGTCACGAAAGTGACTACGTCTCCGGGTCCACTCCAATAGAGAGACCGATCCGATTAAATCCAAAATCAATTACAAAAGCACCACCATTCTCCAAGCACTTCGGTAGCATAACAGTGCTCTGACGTGCAAGAATGACTTGAAAACTCTCCAACAAGACCTCTCTTTCGATTATCTCCACAGCTTCAAGACTTCAACCTGAAAAAAACTTTGATTACAACTCTAACCTCAAGCCTCCTTTAAATACATAAAATTTCCTCAAATTGGCCTTTAACCAATTGATTTGAAAATATTCCCCTTATCTCTCCAAAATACATAAAAATCTTTACAATCTCCCTTTTACACATAAAAATCTTCAAAATATCCCCCTTTTTACATAATAATCTTTGATAAATTCCCAAAATTAAATTTAAGCCCTTCAAATATACTTCCCTTGGGCTTATTCTGTTTTGGAAGATTTTGATTAATCCTTGAAAAGGTTTTGTGATTTAAATTTAGAGGGAGTTTGTTTAATTTAAAAAAATAAAGGCATTCGGTTTGAAAACATCACCAAATAAAACCGATGCCATAAAAGTCTTTGAAGACATTCAATGGCTTACCGGTGATATAGCATTTTATTATACGGGCGGTTGGAGGTTCCAACCCGGCCATTTCCATTTTAACCACTAATCTCAAAACTTAACTCAATAAAACAAAACCGCCGCTTAAAATAGTAAAGCAATCTTTGTTTGGTCTAACGGTGGCCCACGAATTTCGTAGGTGAGAGGTGGCTAGTTCGAGTCCACCCAACAGCAAAACTTTTTTATTAAACAAACCAACGAACTTCCCCATGCCCACGGAGAAATGATGAAGACACGTGTCGCACAGAAAGACTGCCACGTGGCACAAAATGATTCACTCATTCCGATGACGTGGAGAATGACTCAATGATGACTGTGCAAACAGATGACGTGTCTGCCACCTAGGATGCTGACTGTGTCGTTGATTGTATGTACGGATGTTGACTCATATGCTGACTGGACATGCCACGTCTATGTTGACTGACACATGTCAACAAATGATTCGATGACCTCACTGACGTCACCTGCCACATCATTGTGCCACGTCGACATGTACGGACCGTACGAACCGCCACGTGTCAACTTCTGATTTGTCCATTTTGGATTTCATACTATGTGCTGACGTCAACTTGTACGGATGATGACGTCATCACTGTACCTTCAGTCCACAAGTCAAACCTGAAACTTTGACCAGCTGTATCTTGAGCCTCCGATGTCGGATTTCGACGAAACGAATTACGTTGGAAATCTTGCGACGAGCTCTTTGCGATGATGCCAACTTCAACAACTTTTGACGACATCATATTTTTCACCTTCTGGATGCCCCTGATCCCAGTTTGACTAAAGGTTTGATCAAGCTATAACTCTCGCAAGTAAACGACTTTTCGCCTCGCTCGAAAGTTAAGTGCTAAATCGACAGCTTTTATAATGGTGCGATTCGAGAGAAATGAGACACTTCAATTTTCATCAAAAACACCGATCGTGCCTCCCTGATCAAGACCTTTTAACTCCAAAAGTGACATTTACTCAAAATAAGTGAGGACTTGGCCTCTAATTTGTCCCTTCGACTGCATATCCTAAAACCTGGCTCACAAGCACAATAAAGACTGCAACAATGTTGTTGAACATAAACAGTATTGTATCACTTCCATAAGCTTCTACATCAATTGTCGTAGCCACTAACCAACAAAAATTGACTAGCATCAAGCTAAACATCAATGCATAAATGAAAGAAAATAAGTCAACAACAATTCGATCCTTTACAACAGGAACATTTTTACCCAAGGATTCATCAATGCTTTCAAGCATCATTTTCTCATGTTGTACTCCAAGTGCATCCTGCAACATCTGACCCTAGTTAGCTACTCCAAGTTCAAGTGTAGAACCACCTGTACTGACAGACATAAGAGTTAATTCTTTACTTGCATTAATTACCCTCTTTAATCGCCTCTGTATTTGCAAAAAGAACGACTGCATTTTAACTCCTTGGAGAATGTACAATATATCACGCCATCTTTAAACAAGTGATAATGATTCTTTCTCGAGAAAATAGCTTTCCTGTCATATAAATAAGGGCTTCCAAGCACTATCCCACATATATCTAGTGGAACTACATCAAACAGTACTTCATCCACAAATTTACTAGTAATTGTGAACCTTAAGGTGCATTGTTTTGTTACTTGCAACTTGTCATTTTCGCAAATCCAACCTAGTGGATAAGGTTTCTTATGTGGTGTAGTTCTTAATCCCAAGTTATTTACAACACTTTCTGAAATCAGATTAACTTGTGAACCACTATCTATGAGTGCATCAATTTTACTGTTCTTAGCCATAACCCTTAAATGAAACAACTCATTCCTTTTTGCATCTTCAGAGAAATCATTAACTGTAGAAGAAGAAGCACAACTTGCAACAGAAACACCAGAAATAGAGGCTTTACCTTTTAACCCCATCGCTATTATCTTAGTCTCATCATCTGAATCTGAACCAAGATCCATAACAACATTCATGGATTTATCCTTACCTTTCTGTTTCTGATTCCGTCTTTGAGCCCACTTAGGCCTCAGTTCGGGATGTAACTTCCAACAGTGATTTTCATCATGACCTTCCTTGTCACAATGAGTGCAAGAAAGTTTCTCATCCTTCTTGATTGTAGCTGCCTTCTTTCCTTTCCCTGTCTCTGCATTCTTAGAAGATTTCTTTACATCATTATCAAACTTGTCAATGAAAGATCCTTTACCCCTTGACTCTAAGTGTGTTGCCTGAACAGACACTTCATCCAAGTTACAAGGGTTCAAAACCAGGATAGAATGCCTAAGGTAGGAATGCAAACCTCCTATGTACTTCAACAACGTGTCTTGGGTATACAAAGGAACATTCAAAGAAATAGCCCTTTTCCTGAACTCATGGGTGTACTCTTGGACAGTTTGACCTTTCCCTTGCCTAAACATTTTCCAATCCATCATTAACTATTGCATATGTCCTAAGGGATAAAATTGCTTCTTAAGTGCATTAATAAATTCTGCCCAAGTTAAACTGACTCTACCATGTTGTGAAACTTCTGCCTTAGACTTACTCTCCCACCAAGTTAAGGTTGTACCTCCTAAACGAAGAGTAGCTAATTGGATCCTATCAACATCATCTATTAGATTCTGGACTCTACAGTAGACCTCTATTTGTTGAATCCAATCATCCAATTTCTCAGCATTAAGTTCTCCACAATATTTAGGCAAATCAAATTTTACATCCAGTTTTATTTTAGGCTTATACCCACTCTTGAAAGGATTAGAAGAAATAGAATGAGGAGAAGATGGAGAAGAAGGAGAAGGAGAAGAGGGAGGAGAAGAAGAAAAGGGGTGATCTATTTTCTTGCCAATTAATCTCCATAAGTTGTTTCTTCATGTCTTCACGAGCATCTTGCTTCACTAACCTTCTTCACGCTCCTTCCATTCTTGTCTCCAAAAGAATATCCACCTTTTAGCCTTCATCTCAAGGAATGCTTCTTCGGAACTCCTCACATCGGGATTTCTTCGTGAACCTCCATTCCGTGAAACTGACATCTTCGGAAATGTTCTACGCTTCCCGATCTTAGGATTAAAGTCTTCGAGTTTGCCTTCACTCTTCTGAATCCTGGATCTCGTTAGCATTCAAAACAAATAACTGCAATAATAGTCACCCAAAAGCTCTGATACCAACTTGATCTGTATAGGATCTAGACTAGATTGCAGTATTTAAATGCTTAACTTTTACAATGCTTTTACAATGATTATTCCAAGTTAATTAAATCAAAATTAACTTATGGAAATAAAAAAATGAAAGTAATAACAAGGTGATTATAATAGAAAGGAAGGAAATGAGAGACAAAAAGAGAGAGAAGAAGAGAAGTGCAAACAGTTGATAACAGAGTTTGTCATGAAAGTGACTACGTCTTCGGGTCCACTCCAATAGAGAGACCAATCCGATTAAATCCAAAATCAATTACAAAAGCACCACCATTCTCCAAGCACTTCGGCAGCATAACAGTGCTCTGACATGCAAGAATGACTCAAAGAATCTCCACAAGATCTCTCTTTCGATTAACTCCACAGCTTCAAGACTTCGTCACCTGAAAAAAACTTGATTATCACTCTCACCTCACACCCCTTTTTATACAAAGAATTAACTCAATTTGGCCTTTAACCAATTGATTTTACAAATCCACCTTATCTCTCCAAAATACATAGAAATCTTCAACAATCTCCCTAAAACAACTTAATCTCTCTTATTTTACATAGTGATCTTCAAAATATTTACATAAATCCCAAAAAATAATTTCAAGCCCTTCAACTTAGCATTACTCGGGCTTAGGAGATTTTAATTAGTTTTGATT
>VDFB02149186.1:0-23978 GCA_007258455.2 Sequoia sempervirens | reverse complement strand
CAGTTGAGATTATATATATCTAGCTTGATGCACGATATACCAAACATCTCTGCCTTGCCTCGAGAGATGCTAGACCTCCCCACGGAGCAAAATCATCACTAGCTGATCTTATATGGAAAACACTTGAGGAATCTTATTTTTTCAAAATGTTTTTAATATGTATTTTGTTTATCTTATTTTTAATGCTACCATTTCGGGGGGACATGACACATTTTGACCATGACTAACTCTTGATTCCGACAGTTTGGCAACTTTGATTAATCTGTTGACAGACTCGTTGCGAAGCTTGATCAAGTCTGAGACAAACATCTCAGACGTCATTTCTTCAAAAAGTTACATTTGGTGCCTCAAAATTTTGGACTAGTGTTAGTCAAATTTTGACTAATTTCATTTCCCTTTGTCTTCTTCCGTTCTTCATTTGATCTTCAAATTTGGGCGTTGGATAGATCTCCTCAATTGGCTAGCAGGCTCATCGCGAAGTTGGAAGAATTTCGGAGAAGACTTCTTAGAAGTGACAAATCCCGAAAGGTTGATCTAAGCCTTTGAAACCTTGGGTGCCCTTGGCTAGCAGGGGTGCTTTTATGCTCCAGAGTTAGAAAATTTTCAAAGATTTTCACCTCTTCGAAAATCCTCTCCATCGTGAAGCATCGTTTCGAGAATCTTTCGCCACAGAATCTTCGTTGAAGTGTTTGAGGCTTATATTCCAACACCTGGTATCTGGCCATCTGCCATTGACGACCTCAAAGGTCCTAACTTTTCTCTTGAAAAAGTGAGACAGACCCACCAGAGCTAAATTGACTTTTTCTTGATTCTAATTTGACCAATGTGATCATGACGTGAAATAAGCCAATCAAAAATATTTTCAGTCAATTTTGGAAAGGTCCTATTTTTAGGGTTTTTCCTAAAAATAGGGGTCTGAAAACCTTAATTTTCAAAATTTTCAAATTTTCCTAGTATCTTCTGGACAGTAAACCCACAAAAAGCCCATGCTTCGTTTGACCTAAAATTGACTTTTGCCAAGGTTACCTGCTTCCTGTGGACTCGGGGACTCATAGGGATCTGGCTGGACGAGTCCCAAGTTCACCCGATTTTTGAGGCCAAAATGAGATTACAGTAGGGACTACACAAAACATAGGAAACTTTAAAAATATAGGAAATTTTAAATATTCAATACAATATGAATAAGGCATGCATAATACACATTATAGAACATTAACATATAACATTTGTGTTCAACATTATGCCAATACTCAATACGCATTCAAAATTAACATACACGAATCATGAAACAATCTCCAAGTTATAATTTATAAACTTATATCAAAATGCCCAAAGGCTACATTGCTGCCATATAGTTTTAAAGTTTTAGTTTGCTATGAAAATCAAAATACAATATCGTATGTCAATAATGAATACAAATTTACAAAATAAACAAAGAGCACTGCTGCCCCTAAACATCTCTCATAACTGCATCAAAATCAGAGTCATCCTCTGAGTCACTGCCACCGTAATGCTCCTCCTCAGCCAATGGGACCCCAACCAAGCCCCCGCCTCCCATCTATCTCGAGCCAAGGCCCTGGATCAACATCCCACCAGAGAGCCGAGTCCGTCGACACTGAGTCTGCCGAACTCAAGTCAAGAGCACTATGAATGTACCACTAGCTTCTCTCGCCGCCTAGAGGTAAGTCTATTCCTCTTGAGTGAGTGATAGCTAATATGTAGACCCACCTTCTGCGCAGGAACTAGCAACCCGTGCAAGAAGGCGTAGTGGCAAGTATTCATAACTGTGGTATCTCCCATGATAGGTCCATCCGAATAGGGTTCGAGCTAATATAGCTCACCCAACTCCTCGCTCGTGGTTTGCCTGGGTTTAACAGATTAGCAAGCAAAGTCTAGAATTGCACCAAGCATTGAAGCCTGCTCTACTGGATAAATCTTTTCAATGGCCCATGTGAACCCATCTAAAACCTCAGCATCATCACATGGAGGCACCCTACCATCCCTTGGTGCATACCATTTTGGATTTAGAGCAAAGGCAGCCATATGAAGCGGGGTGTCTATCAGATTCCACCCTCCAAGGCCACAATGGGCCTAATGTGTTGCCTATATAACCAAAGTAATCCTTTAAGAAAAAATAACTTGGCCTCATCTTCCCAAGAGTAGTGTCAATGTCTATATCTCTGGCACTAGAAATTCAACAAGATATCTAATGACATCTACATGAAGTAGATAAAGGAGCAATATATCGCAAATGCAAACAAAGTTCAAAATAATTAGTTGACAAGTTATTTGATATGTTAGAAACTTCAAAAGTTGGAACATTGGACAATAAAATTAAAATATTAAAATCAGAAATTTAATATGAAAATCAGCCATCTAATATGTCTTACCTCACATTGGCCCACCAATCATCATTGAGGATCTTTTGTTTGATGCTCTTTCCTTGAGTGGAACTTGCATTAGGCCATCTAGTCCACTCAGTATTGACCATCATTAGTTGTAGAGGCTCATGCACCTCAAGCATCCTCTCCAATAGGATGAAGTAGGTGGCATATCTACATTCATTAATTCAATGATTCATTAAAAAATAAAAATTTAAAACAAAATCAGATTAGGAATACAAATTGAAAGTGAAACAAAATGAAGTAAATGGCATACCTTGTATCAACAGGTTTGAGAAACTCCTTCTTTGAAAATGTCATGAAGAGAGCAAGTGAGGTGTGGTGGTTGCAAATGAACATCTGAATTTCTCTAGCTTCTGCCACCGTTTTCTTCACCCAATCCATCTTCCCTATGTCTTTCAATGCATTGTTCAATGCATGAACACAACATGGGGTCCAAAATATATGCCTGTAAGTACCCTCCACCATCAACCTAGCCGATTTGCACACACGTGCTGAATCGGTGATCACCTGCACCACATTTGCAGCCCCAACCTCCTCTATGGCATCTCTCAAAATGGAAAATTGGAAGTCAGCATCCTTACGTCTCCCTGAACAATCTACAGCTCTAAGAAAATAAGAACCAGCAAGGCATGTGACTATGACATTGATGAGTGGCCGACGTCTACAATCAGTCCACCCATCCATCACTATAGAGCACCCCGTCCTCATCCATGTTTGCCTCATCTCCTCCATTAACACATTAACTTTGCAGTACTCTTTGTCTAGGAGGGTGGTGCGTAGCTTATGATCTCCAGGGGGTACAAATGAAGGACCAACAACAACTAAGTCTTTCACCATTTGTTTGAAATAAGAGAAACGGGCCACATGAAATGGAATGGCATGGGCAAAAAAGAATTTGGCAATGGAGGATTCACAGGTTTCTCGTGCTTGGTTTTGAAACATGGACTCAACTGAGGCTCCCTTATCACCACCAATCACCTTCCTCTTTCCTCTTAAGATAACAGTACTACCAACCGTGGAAGGACTAGGAGTAGGAGTAGGCATAGACGATTGTGAACTTGGGAAAGAAGGAGACCCAGTTTGAACCCCACCATCACACTCCATTTGAATTGTTTGACACTCTATAAATAGTGCATCTGTCAATGCAGTACACGTTCTAACTCCATGGCCCACCTCACCCAAAAAATGAGACCTAACTCTAGTGTAGCTGCCCCTAAACTCCTTTTCACAAACATGGCACAACCAAACCCTACTCCCCCCTGAATTTTTTTGTCTTTCACCCATGGCTGTCACAAATTGAAGGAATGGTTTTTTTTGTCTATTGGGTGTTTGGCATAGTCCTTCATAGTTTTGGAATTGGTTGATGAATGATGGTGTTGGGTAGGGGTTATTCTTATTTGCTCTCTAGTTTGCCTTCTAGCTTGCATTTCAACTTCACTATCACTCCCACCTTCACTGTTGCTCATATTTTTTGTTTTTAGAATGCAAGTGTTGACTGAAAATGAACAAAATAAAAAAAAATCAGACTATGCAAACTTCACATTTTGCAAAAAAAATGAAAAAAAAAGAATGGTGAAAGAAAATGCATACCTTTTTTGATGGATTTGCACTCCCAGCAACACTCTTTCAACCTCCTCTCCTCCAAACAGCTGCTCCTTCTCCTTCAATGGCTGCAATTTTTTTTCTTCTCAAACCCTTGGCTCCCTACACAAACAAAATGAAAATAATGAACTTTTAGAGGCCTCCTTTCATTCTTAAGAGAGCAAAATATGGTGGGGCCCACGTATGCCACATAGGCAGGGTTATATTTTTTAATTTTTTGCTTTTTTTTTAAAGTTTGGGCGCTTAAAAACGTAGGGGACGGCCGGCCGTCCCCGGGACAGTCGAGGGACGGCTCAGCCGTCCCCTCGACTGGCCGCCCTTAATTTCTCTGCCACCTGGCCCCGGGGATTGGGACGGTCCTCAGCCGCCCCCTGGCACTTTATCGCCCCGAACCGACTCGTGAGTTTTGGGGACGTTATCTCTGCAACTCTACTGACGGCACTTTACAAGATTGAGACCATTTTAATCAAAATGCCTTAATGAAGCAAATTTTTTGTTTTGCATACAACAAATTGATCTTTCATAGTTTGATTATAATCCTCATTATTACTAGTAAGAAATAAATCTTCCACATAAACAACAAGATAGACAACAATGCTATCAACCTTTTTAACAAAAAGAGTTGCATCATCAAATTCAAAATGCTGGAAATTCAACTTCAAGAGATGCTCGGTGAGTTTTTCATACCAAGATGAGGGGGCATGCTTCAAACCATACAATTATTTTATGAGCTTGCATACCTGGTGTTCTTTAACATGGATTGCATATTCTTCTGGTTGAGTCATATATACTGTTTCTTTGAGATCACCATTCAAAAATGCAGTTTTTACATCCATTTGATGAACTTTCCACCCATGTTGTGCTGAAAGAGCCAACAAAGCACGAATGGCAGTCCATTTTGTTGTAGGTGCAAAAGTTTCATCATAATCTATGCCCTCTTTTTGAGCATAACCTTTTGCAACAAGTCGGGCTTTATGTTTGACAAGTGAGCCATCTGCTTTATATTTGTTTCTAAAAATCCACTCGCAACCAATAGGTCTACAACCAAGCGTTGGATCAACCAACTCCCATGTGCCATTTTTGAGAAGAGCATCATACTCATTTTGCATAGCTTGCTGCCACACTACAATATCCTTAGCTTCTTTATAGGAAGTTGGTTCGGAGTTTATTGTCATATTGAGTTCATCAAGAGACTCTGAGGTACCTACAATAGAGGATTGAGTTTGCTGCCTTATTTGTAAGAACTTCTTGTGCCCATTTTTCCTCTTTTGTCGTATCTTAAATCTTTCAAATTTTGCTCACCTTGTTTGGCCCACTTGTGGGGAGATTTTGGGTGAACCAAAGGTGCTTCCATGTCTTGACTAGAAGCTCCATGAGTGGCTAATTGTTCTAAACTCTCATGGTCATCAAGAGAGTGGGAATCATCATGAGTGGTGGTTTCTTCTTGCAGATTTTGAGTTAGAGTATCATGAGATGGGGCATCTACAGATAGAGGTGGTATAGATGGTTCCAAAAAAGATGGTTCTAAATGATTTATTCCCCCTCCGCCCCCGCGCTCCCTCCCCCCTCCATATTGAGGAATGTCACATGGATGTTCTTTCCAAGCAAGAAACTTGGCAAATTTGTCAAGTTGTTTTAATTGGCAATCAACAGTGACATCATTTTTGAAAGATTCAGAAAATACAACATCTCGTGCAATAAGAAATTTCTTGTTAGCTTCATCATATAGTCTATAGGATTTTTAAGATTCATAATAGCCAAGAAAAATGCATTTATAACTTCTTTGACACAACTTACTTCTTTGTCCCTTTGGAATTAATGCATAGCAAGTGGAACCAAAAATGCAAAGATGCTGAGTAGAGGGAGGATAACCAAACCAAACTTCATATGGAGTTGCTTGGTGAAGAGAAGATGAAGGAGATCTATTGTGAAGATACACTGCTGTCCTTGCTGCTTCTGCCCAAAAATGCAACTTAATACCTTTGAAATACAACATTGTTCGAACCATATTCATGACAGTTCTATTCATTCTTTCAACAACACCATTTTGTTGAGGAGTACTTGGAACAGTGAGATGATGTTGAATCCCATTTTGACGAAGATAATCCTCAAAAACTATAGAAGTAAATTCTCCACCATTGTCTGTTTCGAAGAGTACCAATTTGAGATTGTGCTTGATTTTCAACCATAATGCGAAACTTCTTAAAAGTTTCAAAAGCTTCAGATTTTTGTTGCAAGAAATAAATCCAAGTCATGCGACTATAATCATCAATGAACAACATAAAATACTTACATCCTCCAACTGAAGTCATTGGTAAAGGCCCACATAAATCAGAATGTATGAGTTGCAATTTTCTGTGTGCTTGCCAAGTGGAGTGAGGGAAATAATCTCTATGTTGTTTTGCAAGAAAACAAACTTCACATTTTTCAATTGTCTTAGGCAAAGTAGGCAAACCTGCAATACCATTCTTTTGCATGATACGAATGCTATCATAATTAACCTGTCCAAATCTCGCATGTCATAAGAGACTAGGAGATATTTTACCTTCTTCAATAAGATATGCAAAGCTCCTTGAAAGAGCTGAAGTGCCATGAAGTTTCAATAACTTGCCATCCTCACAACCAATAAAGACAATTTGATTATTTGACTTCTTTCTAACAATCGCTTGTCCATCTTCCAACAAAATGGAATGGCCTTGTTGTCATGTCCCCGAGATTTTTACACTAAGATAAAGCATCGAAATACAAATAAATAAACAAAATAAATAACCAAATACATATTAAAAATATAAATATAAATATTAGCAATTTAATATTATTATAATTATAATTATCATAAGATAATATTATAATTATAATTACCAAATATAATAATATAAATATCAACAATACAAAATATACAATATAATTATTATAATTATTCACAAATTGATATTATTATAATTATAATTATTAATAATAACATAAATGAAACTAATATAAAAATAATATGTAAAGGAAGAAAACATATAATAAGCACAACAAAAGAATAAGGGCAGCGGTTCTTTATTAGAAGGCAGCGATCAACTAAATGGTTGCAACGATTACATTATAAGCAGCATATCATATATATAAGGTGAGCAAGAGGTGGTAGCATTACCATTAGGAAGGCATTGAATTATCATGAAGACTAAAGCAGCGATTATATATACAAAAGGCAGCACTGGGAATTGAAAGACAGCAATTATGATCGCTTGATGACAGCGATCTATATTAGCAAGGGGCAGTAATTACATTGTGAAAGTCTGCGATCAGTCTAAAGGGCCTGCAGTTAATAATAAGGAGGTTTACAGGGAGATATCATTCCAAGTGTAGAAGATTTATAAGCACAATTACAAGAGGATTAAAGCAGATTTAAAGTAGGAGTATATAAGAGAAGTAAATAAGAACAGAGGGCTCAAGGAGAGATAAGTGAAGATAAATACTAAAGGGAAGCAAGTTGAATATAAATATCTATATATATAAAGATAGTGATTATTGGAGAACCTATGTGTTCTATAATGGAGGACCGAGTGTCCTATAATGGAGAACCTATGTGTTCTATAATGGAGGACCGAGTGTCCTATAATGGAGAACCCATGTCCTATGATGTATTTATTTGTATGTATGAATTTAATTAATCTAATATGCACATACCTTCACCATGATGGGAGAGGGGAGAGTTGCCAAAGGAGTACAGCGAGCGGGCCTCTTCTAGTTCTAGGTATGCCACCCGGGGTGGGGGGGCGGCTGGGACAAGATGAACCCACAAAGGGCCAAGGGGGTACTACCTTGGTACAAAAGGGTATTGCCCTTGGGCTTAGGAGAGTTGGCTACTAGGACACCTTTCACAATCTCACTTCCCCTATTGTGGTGCCACATGAGGTCAAGGAGGCTAAGACACCCCTTCCAACCACTCTCTTCCATGCTCCCCCATGATTGAGCATCCTCAAGATGGAGTAATAATCAGATTAACAAATTTACGTCAGAGTTACTAATGTTAAATCATGAATCCTATTTATTAAGTTATTATTGTAATTGATTTCTAACTTGTTTGTATTAGATCAAGCCAAGGTACTCTTTAAGGCTTGGGGCAAATTTAGGGCATTCCCAATTAGGGACATTACACTTGTTGTCGAATCAATACTAATGACAACAAATTACGTTGCAATTGAGGAAGATACAAAAAAACATCATGAAGTACAAAATCTGGAAGGCTGAGCAATCTGAGCCTAATGGTTCCTTTTCCAGCAGGCTTGAGACTTGATTTATCTGCCAAATAGATTGTGCCACAAACACCCTCATGAAATTCTTCAAAATAATCTCTTCTAAATGTCATATGTTGTGTGGCTCCAGTATCTAACACCCAAGCATTAAATGAATTATAATAAGAAAAATTTGAAACAGAAAGCACATATTGATTAGTATCACTACCACATGCAAATTGGGCTGCTCTTGAAGTTTTGTCATCACTATGTGTTTTATCTTTTTGTTTAAAGGAACTTTCTATCTTATCCCATGAAAGTTTGCATTCATGTGCTTTATGGCTACCTTTTCGACCACATCTTTTACAATACAAGTGGTGCCTATCATTTTGATTTTCATGTTGAGAGTGGCTTTTTCCATATGTACTTCCTCTCTCTCTATTCTTCCATCTACCTTTTCCTCTATCATTGTGACCACCTCTAGAAGAGTTCTTATTAGGGGGTTTGTCTTTGTGGTGGGCAAGACAAACATTTTCACCAATATTATCAATTTTTCTTCCAAAAGCTTTCTCACGTTCTGCCAACTTTTCAACCAATTGATCAAAAGCGATTGTCTTCAATTGGTTACTTGCTTGAAAGGACTCTAAATATGTGGAATGTATTGGAAGAAGAGCCTTTATGGAGGCTGTGAGATAGATATCAACTTTTCCACCAGCAGCCTCAACATCTTGTTTTATGACTCGAATTTCATAAGCCAAACTCATAACATCTCCATTTTTTAATTCAAGATTGAATAACTTCAATTGTAACTGAATAAACTCTAATCAGAATGAGAATCATATAGATCTCTCAATTTATGAAGGGGCATCCCAAGCAAGTTTACACCCTTGTATATGTCTAAACGCATCTCCATTGACCGAAGCCCTTATCAAAGCCAAGGCCTTTGAATTTTTATACTGCCAAACTTCTTATTCTTTTGCAGCAGTTGGTGTTGTAGGTTGGGCATCATCATCACAAATATTACACCATAAGTCATTGAAAATGAGTGTGTTTTCTAGTTTCCTATACCATTCTATCCAATTGTCTTTTCCAGTTAATGTCTCCCCAATCATTGATATAACAAACTGCATTGTGAATTGCAAAAAAAATGCACACAGCTTGCACAAATTGTAGAAGCAAAACAACTTCTTGAATTTTCTTGCTTAAATATGGAAAAAAGAAAGATAAAAGATCTCTGTGATAAGAAATAAACCACAGGAAATGAAATTCACCTCAATATTTTCCCTCAATATTTTCCCAATCTTCTTCAACAACTTCTACAGCAAGCACTCCTTGGACAGTTAGGAGAGAAGACAAACATTTCTTGGCATTTTCTCCTTGTATGAAAATATAAATTTTGAATTGAAAAATTGATTGGGAAAAAATGTAAAGCCTGTGCTTTGATACCACTGTCAGGCCAGGATTGATTGCCAGAAGGAGAAAAATACTTCTAAAAATTATATCAACAAACAAAACCAGCCATTACATTAAAATGCAAAGGCAGATAGGTTAACCATCTCTGCCGAAACTAACCAAAAACAAAAAACTGAAAAACTAACAAACCAGAACTAACAAACTAATACATGAACACACACCCCAATATGATTAACGGTAACAGTTACAAATACAAGTACATGTTAAATAATCGAAGGCTTCTGCAAACATTTTTTAGTTAGGCTTAACAAAAAATAGATGATTGAGTTGTAATTGGGTTAATCCTACATTGATAAGAATTATGAGACAAGGGAAACTTATAAGGCATTACATGCTCTAAAATCTTTGCTAATGGAGAAAGAGGCAAAATGTTTAAATTCCCAAGTGGTGGATTACATTCACCCTTCCTCCTACTAACAAATACTTAATGGTGCTTGTGTGCTAACTGGGTTTCCTTGCCTTGTAATTATTGTAAATAAATTTGAGCAAGAGCAAAAGAAGCTCGAAAAAATTAAACACGAGATAATATGTGCTTCATCATTTTTCATTCAATACAAATTACATATATATAGGATTCCATATCCTATATTATAGGAAACCTCCTATGACAACTCTCCTAAATATAAGAATTGATTTAACAACTCAAATCCCTATAAACACTCGTACAACAATAATATATTTACCTACACATGAAATTCTAACAAACACACTATAATATTAAGTTGTTTCTCAACAACTTAATATTAATGTACAAACCTTATTATTTTATGCATCATTATTATATGTATCCTATGATGCAATATTTCTAACACCCATGTGAACACTAATTCCCAACACCCCCCCTTAGTGTTAACATGGGGAGAAAGTACATCACAATACTTGATGACCACACACAGTAGCTCATCATAAGGTATGAGTAGGGACATACACATCTACTCATGAGAAGCAGTAGTGGAACTAGCCTCACTATGCTCACTTATACTCTCATCCAAAGATAGGGACAAACACATCTACCCATGGAACCAAGGATAGGGACTAACACATCTATCCAAGGTTTTACAATAAGTTTGGATAGGGACAAACACATCTATCCAAAATCAATGTTATGAACAGGGACATGCACATCTGCTCACAACAATTACGATTGGGGACACACACATCCAATCATAATCACAAACTTATATGACTGGGGACAAACACTTCCAATCACTTACACCATCTTGTGAATGGGTACAAACACATCCATTCACATACAACCAAGAAATGTGATTGGGAACATACACATCCAACCACAACATACAAAGCTTGAGAACCAAGTCCTCGTCGTGTATGCAGCCACCATTATAGATCATTGCCACTCTGATCACAAATGATATAAGACGGTTGCCGCTACCACCTGGAAACCAATCTTGGCTTTAGTCATTTTGGCACAAATAGTTTTGTCACTAATACAATTCACGGCCCCGTTGCTAGTGACTCACGAGAGGTCGTTGAATGTCCTCCAACCTCCTGTGCCTCCATCCTCCAATAAAATTGCTAGTTAGCAAATTTGTCTTTTAAGGCTCATTTCATCAGTTGCGAGGAAATAATATCCTCCCCTCAATATGAACTTCTTACAAGGAGTGTCGGGTACCACTGATCATGCACTCCAAAATTACAATTAAGAGAAAATCTATTTCTATTATTTTTCAACACTTTTTGAATTTTGAGAAATATACATTTGATGGCACTAAATTGATAATAACTCTAAGACAATAAATAAACTACCGCTATGAATCTATTAAAAGTTGAGCTTAAGCTATCATACCTAGCATCAATAACAATGACAACAAATGACTTGCTTGGACTAGGAAGCACTTACACACAGGCTTGCTTCTGACCACAAGCACTCTAGACATGGTAAATCCCATCCAGCTTTGGGAGAGTAAAGTATTTAGCAAACATAGAATTGCTGAGTTTCAAAGTTACCATGACAACATAACGTTATCAATGGAATTCCAGCGCACGCCGCTCCATCGGATAACCCCCCTACGAAACTTGTCCGTTTCCTAGGATTCGTGAAGTTCAAGTACACATAACGGAGTGATTTTCAAGCCACCTCGAAATGCATTCCCAAGTCTCGAATAGTCAATTCGAGCATTCCCCCTTGTTCGCCTCGCAAAGACCTTCGAAACGAGATCTTTCGCGACGTTTCACTGTTAGTACTTTGCAAATTACGGAAGATGCAGTAGCACTGAAAAAGTGCGCTCCTGTAGGGAAAATCCAAAAATTTGGCTAAGTCTGGAAATGTAAGGGCGCTAAAATTTAGCGCCCCTACATGAAGTGAAAATTACAAAAAATGCAAGAGCGCTAAATTTTAGCGCCATTACATTTTTTCTCGACACTTAAACTTTTTTGAGCCTCTGGCACGTTTCTTCACAATTTCGCGTTTTTCGTTAATCGTGCCACTTTTCGTGCCTAAATTTATTGCACGACTTGAGTTAGGTTTTTAATTTTCATTTGCAAAGTTAAGTGAATGAATTCACCACTTTTTGTTTATGTTTTATTTCTTTTGTCTCTCCTCTTGCTGTGCGTTTGTCTTTCATCTGCAAAATCACATTTTTTGGAGATTCGCCATTCCTCTCTTCAACAAGCTTCGCATTTTGCCCTGGTAAGACTTTCATTTCGGCTTTGTATTGTCATTTGTATATGATCTATGTTCGTTCGCGTTTTTGTTTCTTTCTTTCACGTCTTTCATTTCATTCAGATTTCTTTTGTTTCCTCTAATGCTACCCAATCATCTCCTCCATAAGCACACGCTTTTCTTCCTTCAAAGATGGCGACATTTCTGTGTTCCATGTTTTGTTCATTTCTCCTCACAAACTCATATCTCTCCAACGTTATATGCATCGCATTTTTCACGCCGTTCTTTTCATATGCTTTGAAACAAACTTTGCAATCTCACAAAAGAAAAGATTTCTTGTGAAACCCTTAAGCATAAACATGGAAATGGAGACAAATTCGAAAGCTTTCATTCTACAAGCATTTGCAAAACTCAAAGCGCCTTCGCCATCCCTCATTGCATTTGCATCTTCAAAAAATTGCCAAAATTGCAGAAGCGCTAATTTCCAGCGCTATGACATTTCAAACTTAACAAAAATTGCCTAACACTTAAAAGTGTAAGGGCGCTAAAATTTAGCGCCCTTACACCAAAAGCAATTTTCTTAGAATGTAAGGGCGCTGAATTTTAGCGCCCTTACACTTTTTGCAGGCTTTTCCCAGACCTTTCCAAATGCACTCCATTTTTTACCAGTGCATCCCTGAGCTTCGTTTTTCTGCATTCGTGCATCGTTTTGCGTGCCTCGCCATCCGCTCCATGCTTTTCCACCCTTGTGCTCATTTCACGCTTTCCCATGTTTCCTAACAATTGGTGTTTGTTCTGGCTAGACGGATTGCAGTCTACTCTCAGAGATCGTCAAGTCAAGAGTGCTCAGTGTTCCAGTTTCTTTTGATGACTGCTACGAAGCCTCCTTCTTCTTCGAAAGCAAAAAGCAAAATGAAGTACAAATATCAAGGCGTCTATCCGCCGACTATGGTGCTTTCGAAAGTTGAAGAAATAAAGGATACAGAAGTTGGCCATCAAGACTTGGTTCACTTGCAAAGTTGACAGAGATGAAGCCTCTCCCTGATTCAATGAGGGCAATCGTACACAACAATCTCCACTTGGTGGCGATGTTCCCCACAGCTGCGCATAATACTGAATTTGTTCTTCAAATTGTGTCTCATTACATCTGAGAAAGCAGAAGTGTGATCGACTCTTCTGGGCACGAGATTCTAAGACTCGACCCCGATTTCTTTGACATCGTCTTCAAGGTTCCTCACATGGACAAATATATTGACATTTCTATATCAAAAGCACAAGAGATTTTCGATGCTGATCCTAATAAAGCCAAACAGTTGATAAATACTCAATGGCTTAAAAAGCCTAGATCGTCTGTTTCCAGATGGCCGAAAGGACTCCTGAGAAGTGACTTCAAAGACGACGTCAAGGATATGATCACGTTTCTGAGCAGAGTGAAAGGTTTGCCGGAATCATCCACCTTTCACGATTGGATGTATGAATACATCAGGATCATAAGGAGGCAGAAGGTGCATATTGACTGGGGTAAACAAATCAGTGATGAGATGCACGAACAGTTGATCATCGCTCCTTCTACATTGAAGTTCTACATGACTTCTTACCTGGTGTACGCAGCAGCTGTGATGAGACAATTCCCAGGTCTATCTACAAAGGGGAATCGAATGATGGTGCCTGTGTACAGATATTTCTATCAGTTGGAGCTAAAGGAGAGCTTTCACCATTTCAGACGAGTCACTGATGCTTTCTTTGCGCCCTTACTCTTCAACTTTGATCCATCCTTGGAAAGAAGAAGAGTGTCTGATGAGGCTTATAAGGTGGTAAGTAAAGTTGGATGTATTTTTCTTCAATTCCCAACGCTACTTACTTGAGAGTAGTAGTTAATACACCGGTTGTCCCTTACATGTTACCATCGCTATCCTGGATAAGTGGGTTTCCGCGGAAACATGCATAAAATGACGTCGCGCGTAAAGAATCTAAGAAACAACCACAAGCGTGATTCAAGTTCCCACCGACCATCGGGGCAGATATACTATCCAAACTGCACAAAAAGCTAAGTCCGCCTATGCCGAGATGCGATTATGACCATCAAAACTCATGTGTGGCGGGTTTGATTTCGACTAATGTAGATGTCGAAAAGAAGTTGCAAAAGTACCAACACAGGTACCGTTTTGAAGACATCTGGGCGGATTGCAGAGATGAAGAAGCCATTCGCAAAATGGACTATTGCAGATTGACAGTTCAACAAATCAGAGATCTTGGTATCGCTGACCTACCAAAGGATTTTGAGGATCCAGGTGATATCATGAACGCTGTCTATGATGAGCAAGGCGTTGCTAAGAGGTCGTTGCCTGCAATACAGTGGTCTAGAAAAGAGGTCACCAGCATGAGAGAAAGGCTGAGACCAATCCTAGCCAACACAGAAGAATGGTTACACAAACATGGTCATACAATGAAAAGTTTCAGGACAGACTCAGAAGGAGAAGAGTCCGAGGCAGAAGCACGCCAACAGCAAGAACTCCGCGACAAAAACAAATCAGCGGCCGTTCCCACTTCTTCACGAAGAGGTCCAAGGATCAAGTTCACTATTGGCAAGAAAGATACCAAGGCTGTCCAAGAGACAGAGAAGCCGGAATCCCATCCATCTCGCTCTAAGGGTAAAAAGCCCACCTCAGAGGAGATAGATTCCGATGAAGAAGATACTTCAAGCGACCAATCCGCTGAAGATGAAGATTCAGCAGAAGCAGACTCCGATGCCGAAGAGGTTTCTGAAAGCGGACAAGAGTCTGATGAAGATTCTGAACAAGGATCTGAAGGTGACTTCGAAGGTGAGCCAGAATCAGAGAGACAAGAGGGTGATCAACAGGAACCCGAGCATGATGAAGAAATAACTACTTCTCCTCCCGAGAACGTAGTTGAGGAAATCCACAGAACATCATCGCCCGTGATTTCAAACGTTCCTCATACCCCTTTTGAGTCAAGAACTCCTCCACCTCCTGTTCCCTCGTCACCTATTCCTACCACAAGCATTCCTGCAGCCGAGATATCACCTATCCCTGCAGCATCAACCCAGCTTGATACTCCTTCAGTGACAAGCATCCATACGGTTGATATACTGTCAAGCCCACCATCGTCCATTCCTAGCTTGTCTTCACCAACGTATGATATCACTTCTGAGAACGAATTCAATAGTTTCATGAATGAGTCAATGCGTGATCAGCTCAATGTGTCAACTACAGGAGCTATGATGACAAACACTTCTCCAATTGTCACGATACCAATGGTGAGTTCAGATGTGACAATAACTTCGTAGGGTAATGGCGATCGACTTGACAAAAGAAATCCAAGTTCACACTTTTTCTTCCTCCTTATTAATATCTCATGTCGGCCGCAAAAGCAATGATTCTCCAGGAGCTCGACCTTGAAGAGATAGTTCTTCCAAAGGCTAAAGGGAAGAAGAAGGCAAAAGTATACTCGAGGCTGAATGTTGATAAATCTAGCCACAAGTATGCTGAAATTGGCATACCACCTAATCAAGAAGGTGATGTCAATATGGAGGACTACACAGTAACAAAGGTCCAGCTTGGCAAGGTTACCAACGAAAGTGCAAAAGCCGATGCGCAAGTCACTTTGGATATCTTGGCAGGAAGGCTGGACAAAGTTGAGCAATCTCGTAACATGTACAAACAGAGGGCAAAGCATTATGCCACTATTGTAAAGAGACTTTTCGGTTCTCCAAGTAATGCACAACCGCTGACAGTGGTAAGTATTGAAGACCTAGCTGTCAAGAAAGCTGAGAAATTCGCCTCCAAAGGTAGAGTGTTGTATGACTTTGTTGAAAAGATCATCGAACACGGATCTCAGATAATTTTGGCTGCGGATGAGAAAACCACCATGTTGGCCAAGCTCACCACAGAGCTTGATAAAGAAAAGAGCGCACTTTCCCAGGAGCGCAGAGACATGGAAAAATGCCTGTTGTCATGATCGGAAATGAAACAGGTAAAGTTCAGCAAATTGGTGGAGGTTGGGGTAATTCCCGACAAAGAAAAGTTTGTAGAGGTAAAAGAATCACTAAAACACAGGATTCAAGTGGTTCAATCTCTCATTGAAGATCTTCACCAAGTACAGGAAGATGTCGACGGGCATCGCAATATTCTTGACAAAAGTATCAGAGAGTTGCCTGGTCAACTTCTTGAAGACAATCATATCTTCCTACCGGCCACAGAAATATCCCCCTCGATCTTCAAGGAAGCCATCACTTAATTTGATCGATAGCTCAGGACTTCCTCGGGAGCCACGAAGATCATTTGTGATACAAGGCTCACATTGGACAACCTCAAGACGCATCTTGACAGGTGCAAAAAGGTTCACTCATCTGCCATGAAATCGATCACGAGAATTCACACCATTGTGGATTACACCATTGGTCCAGATGAGAAGTTCGTACAAGAGACTAGGAGGAAATTTGAAGACTTCCGCCTAATGCAAAGAGACGGAAGGCCCCTATTCCTCCAAGAGTTAGGATATTTCCCAGGCATCCCTTTATGGCCTTAAATATTTCTCGACATTTTCGAATGTCATTTTGTAAATTTTAATTACACCAAGTCCAAAGATGTAATATTTTCAAAATAAATTACACTTTGACTTTGGTCAAAGTTAGGTGAGATCTCCTAAAATCACTCACCTAACTTTCCCTGATTTTCTCAATCTCTTTCTTTATTTTGCTCATCCCTCTTTCTATATAATGTGAGGGATTTTCATTGTAATTTATCTTTTAGTCTTTTGCAACGAAGTGCTGCCCTTTTGTAAGCAAACTTGTGAAACTTTGCGTTCATACTTTGTGAATGAGATTCAATCAATAAAGAAAAGGATTGCTAGCCAGACTTTGCGTTGGATTCAATACTTTTGTAAGTTGATTTGATTTGGTAGTGATTAGTTCGAGGAATCTGAAAGACTCTAAGTGGTTGATGTAAACTTTGTTTTACATCTATTATTTAGATTGCATTGTTATTTTGTTTATCATTGGTTGAGTGATCTATAAGACTTTGCGCTTATAATCATTTATACTTTTGCATGTTCTTGTTGGATAATCTATAAGTCTTTGCGCTTATAATTATTCATTCTCTTGGATACTTTGTCGAAGGATCTACAAGACTTTGTGCTTGTAATCGTTTGTGCTATTGACACTCTTGTTGGATGATCTACAAGACTTTGTGCTTGTAATCGTTCATGCTGCTTGAAGAATTGTTGCGTCTAAGAAGACTTTGTGCTTCTAACGAAAGCAAACGCGTACGTTTATGCAGATCCAATATTGATAAAGCTACGAAATCATTTTGTGCCTCCTGAGCTTTCCTTTTAATTTATTTGTTTGTTATTAATTACTGTATCTTCATTTCCGCTTTGATTTAGATGGTGATATTAGCATTATCATGAAGGTTCGCTTCTCAGCTATCAAGAATCGGAACTTCCAACACGAAGCATTAAAACATCTTCTCTGAAAAAGAGAGAAGGATGAATGTAACACACCCCCCACCGTGAATTACGTGGTACATTTTGTAATTACTCTGTGATTTACTATTGTTTCTCTTAGCGCAAGAAGGGCGCCCCTTCCAGAGGAGAGACCATATCTCACATAGTCATGTATTGAAGTCCAAGTTGTGTAACTGTCGGTGTTACTACGTGATTTTCACCCAACACATACCATTTATGTAAAGATCAGCTTGAGCAGAAAGCTGAATGAGAAATATTTTAAGATTTTCTCCATTTATTCCACTGAGTGTTTGGTAGGTAAATTCCACCAATCTTTCCAATGCCTCTAAAAGCAATCGATCTAACATATATGTATAGTCCTCCTTAGCTAAGAGGGTCCAATGGTATTCATATCACATCCCAATAAAATATTGATAAATAATCTGTTATATCACAATCTCTCAAATAGGTGAAATTATAGGTACTTTGTAGGTAGCTCACCATGCTCAAAATGCTTTGCAGGTAGATAACCCTTTCAATAACCCATCAAATGTAATGTCCCCATTTTCGAGAGCATCAGAGTTTGGAAGATTAGCCTATTATTTGACCCTTGTAGGCTAGCGTTGTGGATTAGAGGGTCCAGTTTGGGCATTAATGAGCTCTTCAAGTGGCAGTTAATAGTGTTTTCCTCTCCAGATTGTTGGTATATCATGAGGCTAAGCTATTTAGAGGTTTTTGGTTCTGTTTTGAGGCACTTACTATTTATAGTAAGTCAGTTGAGTGTCAGTGGCCAACCTTTCTATTTTGGGAAAGGCATTTTGAAGAGTAGTGGTTTCTGCGGTTGACCCCCTGGTTTTGACAAAATCGAGAAATAATAAGTATTTTTGGAGTTATGATATTTTAATTATTAATAAAGTAATACTTTGTTAATAATTAATTAAAAAGTGCACATTATTAAATGTTATTTGACTTTATTATTAAAAGGGATATTTAATGATTATAAAGTCAAGTATATAAAGTACATTTAAGTCAATTTATAAAGTGCATATTATGGGCACCTACTTGTGGAATAATATAAAGTGCCAATTTTAAGGGAGATATACATGATTATTAAAATATACTTTGTATTATTTTGTTGTGCACCAAATGGAGGGAAAAGTAAATGAAATTAAAGTGAAATTTAATGAGATGAAGCCAAATACAAATTGAATATTATATAAAAGCTTTTCGAAAAGGGATTTCATTAATTCTTGAAATCATTCAACACTTGTCTATTATGAAGAAGCTTTGGCTTTGAAGAAGAAACCTAGGGTTTTGCTGTAATTTCAATCTTGGAGAATGTAGCCTCTCTTCGATTGTGCAAATATTGGTGGCTTTATTCAGAGGTCATGTTTGTGCTCAACTGGAGATAGTTTTGTTTGATTTTCAGAGATTGCTTGCTCAGATCAGAGGTTTATATCAGCAATCATTGTTGTAATTGTTTGGGATTATTTTCCTTGGCATGTGGGAGCTTTTCTAATGCTGGCCGAACTGTTCTGAGGCCATTCTATTGCTGCTGAGGACGTGTTGAGGCCAGGAGTTAATCGCCTAGGTTTTGGTTGTCAGACTTGTCTCACCTTTGGCGTATCATCTACCAGCAGTATTAGTATCCTTTTCAATGTGGGAAAATAAATACTTAAAGCGAGGCGTGGGCATTTGAAGGAGGGTTTGGAGCTGAAATTAACCTGTAGCTGCATCTTTAATACCTGCCGCTCAGATTTGAGACATTTATGAGGACGTGTAGGGTTTCTTGAGTGAAGCTTTCCAACTGTAAGAAGCTACTGTCATTTCCAGCCAGGGCATGACTAATTTCAGGCGTGAGAATCTTTTTATTGCCTCTGAAAATTGCTGTTATCAGTAAATCAGAAGTATATTTTGTAAACTCATACTTTGCTGCACCATTCTGAGGCGAAGTATGCTTATTTCTGCTCTATATTCACACTCAGTTTGAACCTGTGCAAGTCTGAGTTTAACTTCTGTACATTTATTAATATGCTTGGTTAAATGCAAGAGTAATGGAGTGATTAGTTGATGACCAGATTTGTATGTTCATTTCATTTTGAATGTTATTATTATATGCAATGCAACATGCTTGACAAAATACCTCGTATGACAATCTGCAAATCTGAGCTAAATCGAGATAGTCTGAAGTCAAACTAGAACAGGTCATCAGAAAAATTGATGCCGATAAATCACTTTTACACCGATGGATCCACCTCCATCATGAACCAATAGATTACTATATCAAAAAATATTTTTCTCAAACAAGCAAGAATTCACGTCCACCATTTTTCTGCTCATTTTTCTGCAACAAACTGCTCATTGAATACTAAAAATCCCATCAAAAAAATTCTGGCTTTTGTTCTACTATTCATCAGGTTTTCAAAACATGTCGAATTTTTATTTTTGATTCAGTATTGTGTAGGATCCCTTGAAAATCTGACCTTATTTAGCTGATTTGAACTCCAAGGAATATTGTCAAACACTTTGCACACAAGGTTTGAACTTGCTGTTGTAATCTCTTTTGGTGGTTTTTGATGTTGTTAGAGAGTAGATGCATTCATAAAACTTGAACTAAGATATGCAAATGACTGATATAAGATGAATATGCAATACCACTATGGATTTATGACTTTCCATTGCAACTAAATGACTGAAATGATATTGAATATGCACCTACAGCAAAAGAGACATTACTACAAACTTTTGGCATGCATATTAATGACTGAAATCTTCATCTACAGCACATGACATTTTCTCAAACACTTGTTATGTGAACTTATGAACTGAGATGTATAGCTACATCAATTGACAATTTGACAAACAATTACGATGCAACCTTATTCCTCCTTTATTAATTGAATAGACTGATTACAATCTGCTGATACAAACTAAATGCAATTGCCAAGACTCTTAGCTTACAACAAGCATGAATGCATTCTATTACAATATCCTTTCCAAATATGCAACTACAGCTACCTTATGGCAGCGACTAATACAATGCAAGGTAATCAACTAAATGATGCAAATGAGGAACCTGCTCATGTTGATGTTTATAGCAGCTTCGTACAATTTCTTCCAGCCTAGATCGCTTGAAGAAAACAATTAAATGTTAGCCTTCAGCTATTTAATTGTTTTATGCGATTTTATGAAGGGACACTTCATTCGATAAATAATGTATTTAATGAAGAGATACAATTTAATGAAAAGGCGCTTCATTAAATAACTTGTAATTATTGTTATCTTGGCCGACTTGATGCTTTGAAGGGATGCGTCTATTCTCTCACATTTGTATATATATATTCGTTTGGTTGCTCATTGTTCATCATTCATTCATTAGCATTTTTCCAATTCATTCACAGTTCGAAGTTCTTCATAGACGAGTTCATCCAAGAGCAGTCTGAGATTTGTGTAGAAGGCTGAGATATCTATTTGCGAATTGCATCATTCAGTTCTGTATTTGCATCAGATTGTGGTGCTGTGTGCTGGCCTTTCTACTGGCCTATTGTATGTGTATTATTCTTATTGAAGATTCAATAATATAAGAGATATTATTGGCTGGGTTTTTCTCCCTCAAGAGGAGGGTTTTCCCAGGGTATCTGCTGTGTCTTGAGTTATTTTTGAATTAAATTATGTGCATGTCAATCTGATCTTTAAATTTAACATGGTATCAGAGCGGGTTTGAGGAGATCGTGATCAGATTTGATACTACAGTGATACTCTATTCTCTTCGTCATAATTCTTTGTCTATCTCTACCTCAATCAAGATGGTGAACGGATTGAAAATCGAGGATAGACTTGAGGGAGCATCCAACTATACATCATGGAGGTTTAGGATCATGCTCACATTGGAAGAGAATGACTTGGCCGAGTTTGTGGAGACCAAAGTTCCCGAACTAGAAGAGGAAGAAGAGAAGTTGCAATGGAGGAAGAAAGACATTAAGGCGAAAAAGTTGTTGGTTGATTCCATCACAGACCATATTGTTCCGATTGTCTTCAAGTTGAAGACTGCAAAGGAGATGTTCAAGACATTAGAGGAGATGTACGAAATCAACAACACTAGTCGGGCTCTTGCACTAAAGCAACAACTACACCATGTGAAGATGGCGAAAGGAGAAACAGTGATTGCCTACTTCATGAGGATCTCGGAGTTGAGAGATCAGCTCTCTACAATTGGTCATGTGGTTGATGATAAAGATCTAACGATGCTTGCTCTCAATGGTCTTCCATTATCATGGGAGTCCTATATTCAAGGGATTAGTGCAAGATCCAAACTTCCAAAGTTAGATCGCTTGAGGGCCGATTGCATTCAAGAAGAGTCAAGATTAGTGGCTAGAGGCGTTGGTCAAAGTTCGTCTAATGAAGATATTCATGTTCTCGCCTCCCAAGCTTCGAAGAAGGGAAAAGATGGAAAGAAGGGATTCTTCAAAAGGAATCGAGATAAAGGAAATGATGGTGCTCCCCCTTCCAAGAAAAAGAGAGATTTGTCCAAGATCCAATGCTTTAGGTGTGATAAGTTTGGCCACTTTGCTAAGCATTGTCCAACTAGACCTAAGCAGCAAGCCATCGTTGCAGATGTTGATGATGCTTCTCCACAGAAGGATTCATGTGAATATTTGTTCTACTCAGCATTGTCAAGCAGTGTACCTACTGACACCAACACTTGGCTGATCGACAGTGGTGCTTCTCGACACATCACTGGTTTAAAGAGCACTTATCAAGCTTGGTGGAGAGAGATTCATCTGAACAAGTCATTATTGGAGATGATGCAAGCTACTCTGTGAAAGGGATTGGGACTTCTACTATTCATTTGGATTCTGGCATCACACTTCAGTTGAGCAATGTTCTTTATGTTCCAGGAATCAAGCGCAATCTCATTTCAATTTCTGCCCTAGAAGAAAAGGATATCAAGTTGCCTTCTCCAAAGGAAAAGTACTTGTGTGGATGGAAAATTCCAGCTTCAAGGATGCTCAAGTAATTGGAGTTAGACATGAAAGTCTCTATAGACTTGTACGTGTCCACTGCAGGCATTAGTTCATGATTCTTCAAGTTTATGTGATCTTTGGCATCGAAGATTGGCTCACCTTCATTTCCGAGCCTTACCTATCATGGAGAAGATGGCGACGGGTCTTCCTAAGTTCAATCAGGAGCATGAAGGAATTGCAAAGGTTGTGATTTAGGTAAGAATATAAATGCTCCTTTCCATAGTAGAGAAAATAAATCTAAGTGCATTTTAGACCTTATTCATTCTGATTTATGTGGACCTATGTCTGTTCCGTCTTCGAGTGGATTTTTGTATTATGTTATGTTTATTGATGACCACTCTAGAAAGACTTGGATTTATTTTTTGAAAACTAATGAGTCTGAGGAAGTGTTAGGAAGGTTTAAGGAGTTCAAAGCCTTGGTAGAGAATCTTTCTGGTAAAAGAATCAAGGTCCTCAGATTAGAGAATGGTGGAGAATACACCTCTGGCAGCTTTAGGGATTTTTGTATTGATGCAGGGATTAAGAGGGAGTTCTGTGTCCCCTATAATCCTCAACAGAATGGTGTTGTAGAGAGAAAGAACAGGACGATCGTGGAAGCAACAAAAGCCATGATCCATGACTAGGATCTACAAACCTTCTTATGGGCAGAAGCTTCTAGGACTACTGTATATGTTCAAAATAGAAGCCCTCACAAGGTCTTGGAGAATATGACTCCGGAAGAAGCCTTTATAGGGAAGAAGTCCGAGGTTAGTCATTTGAGGATCTTTGGATGTCCTGTCTATGTTCATGTTCCAAAAGAGAAGAGAACTAAGTTGGAGCCTTTTGGCAAGAAGGGAATTGATAGAACAAGGGTTGGATTGAGATAATCACAATCTCAATGCTTTGGGTCTCCGTTGGACAATCCCTTGGTGTTTCACTCCACCACTCAACCTATAGGTCCTAAAAGTGAATAGGCACCCCTGGTTACTTGCCAACCCTGCTATCAATTCCAGTTTGCTGCTGCTAAACAATTCTTGGTGCTTATTTGCCAGTTTGTTGCCTCCAAAGAGTTCTTGATGCTCTTCCTCATACACTCAATCTAGCCCTTATTTCTGATAAAGACTAGTAAGCCTCTAACTTCTTCCCAATTTGCTTACAAGGGTGTACATGGATTTTGAAGGCTTTA
>VDFB02149184.1:0-40124 GCA_007258455.2 Sequoia sempervirens | reverse complement strand
TAGCACTTATTTTAGAGAAATTGGGAGATACATATCAAGCTAAATCTATAGTTAATAAAATATTTCTAATAAACAAGTTATATACCATCAAAATGGAGAGTGGTGGTTCTATAGTTTAACACTTGAATTAATATTATTGAAGCATTTCAAAGTTTAGGCCATAAGAATCATCCTTTTTTAAACATTGATTGCAAATAATTCTAAAAATTTAGAAGTCTTGGTCATTAACATTATTGTCTGCTACAATGTCATCCAGTGTATCATTGTCAATGTTCATATGTTCTTTCAAGTATTTAATATTATCATCATCCTCATCTTGACCTGCATCATCTTCATCATCATTGAAATTTGATAGTAGACCATCTATATTGTTACCAGATGTATTTGGATAATCATTTTCTATACCATCCGTATTGTTGTCTTCCATAACATCATCTAACTCTGGCTTGTTGTCTTCTTGTGCCTGAACATAACCATCTTCAACATCATCATGGATGTCAATTTCTTCAATGTTCTCTAATCCATCTCTCTCATTTTGTTGGACATCATTGTTTTGCTCAGTATCCACTAATGCATCGTCAAGTACATACCTTAATCTTGGATCATAATGTATGAAAAATATCCATTTCAGGTCCAAAATATCTTCATAGAAAAATACCTGCACATGAATGACATACATATATTAGACGCATGTTATAACAATTTTATTGATTAATAAACACATGTATATATTCACAATAAACTATGAATTAATAGATTAATGATCACTACCACTTCTTGTTTGAGTTAAAGAAATACCTACTCACAATGAATTGATAGAACATAAGGCTCCTTATCCTCTGGTAGGAAGCATGAGGAATCTATAGAAAACAATCCACTATGGGTATCATGTCTTCGTGTCCTCTCAAATGCTTCATACCATCTACACTTAAAAATACAACATTTAAAAGAGTGGTAATCCAACTCAACAACATATTTTAGATTCCCTTCAATTATAATCTTATCTTTTGAGCTTGATTGACTGGATTGCTTGAAGTCAACCCTGATGCCACAATCGAAGTATCATCTCTTTACATCTACACTTTCTACACAATAATGTTGACCATATGCCCACATTGCTAGATATTTCCTTGCCTGTGAAAGACCATTTATTTCAGTGAAAACAAATATAATGACGAATATTAAAATAGTTAATAGTGTAAAAACTGTAAGGAAACAACATTTTGTAAAATTCCAACTATACCTTTCTTTCACATCCTCTAGACATGTTGATTTCATCTTCTATTATGTTTGAATCTATACCTGCATCTTTTGTTTGATTTTGAATTTGTTTAGTAACCCATTCTAGTACATGCAATATTTTCCCCATTCCCCAAGCAGATAAGTGGGAAGTGGAGTATTCCTTGGGTTCGATCTCTTAAACTATCTCCTTGATTCTAACACTTCTTCTCTCTTTTTATCATATAGATCAATCAATTTGTTCATAAATTCCATGTGGTATAGAATGAACTTGTCGAGTATAACACTTTCATCTACACCTATTACATGTCAACATGTTTATTTCAAACTCCAAATGTCATGCTGTTAATTTGAAAAATAAATTATAGAGTAAATTAATAATTGCAAGAAAAACAACCACACTGATCATGAATTTACTTACTAATTTCTACTTGAACACCATTAGATTGTGGTTTTTCTCCATCAATAATATTTGATGCTTGTTCTTCATCCCAAAAGTGTGGCCAATCTTCAAAATACTTACCAAGGAATTCACACAAGAAGAAAAATACTTCATTCAATACATACCCTTCAGCCATGCAACCCTCTAGATGTGCCTTTTGTCGGACGTATCTTTTTAGAGTTTTCATATACCTCTCAAAGAAAAACATCCACCTTTTTGATATGACACCCTCCAATTCAATGTCATCAACTAGGTGTATAAGTAAATGGACTTGTAGGGAGCTCCTTCTCAAATACACATACAATTTCTACAATTTCCTTCTTCCATTTTGGCACTTCACATTCGTGGATCTCCTTGGAGGTCACCCACCTAATATAAGAATAGTAAATTAGTATGAACCTTTAGTAAAAAATTAAAATGCAATATAATATCTCTATGTCTCTCACACATGAACATTTCATATAACCACATACCTTGTAAATGTTGACAATCGACTTATGGCATTCCTTAAGTCAATTGTAAGATTGGAACCTCCCATAATTTCCAATGGCATGATATGCTATCAAACACATTTATGAAAAGGTCATTAGAAATTTCTTCTCACACAACAAAATATCAAAATATATTTAGTACTTAATCAATGTTACCAGTAAATGTTAAATGATGATATATAATACCTTCATAAAATTATGAAAATAATGTGTTTTAAATCCTGTGATATGTCCATCAACTGTAAAAGCTTTAGCCAATGATGACCCATCGCCAGTAGGTGTCCTTTTTGAACATATGACATTTTTTAGTTGGTCTAGCTCTTTTTTTTTCAAAATCCATGAAGCTTCTGCATATGTTTCATTTTCCCTGTTTGGCCACAAATGTTTTCTATCAATTTTGGTACGTGAAAGAGCAATATCTCTCCTTGAAGACAAGGTGTCCTTCTCTTTGCCTGATATATGTTGAAATATAGAATATGGGATATTTTTGAAGACGTGCATAGGATATAATAGGTGAGATCGTATGAATCCTTCCGATAGGAGCTCATAAAATATGTGGTTGCTTTTGATTCCTTACGGCATAATGCTTCCACAACATTACGGTTCTTCAATTACTGAATCCTGATCAAAAAATCTCTAGCTTTCGGTGGGAATCTTCATACTTCTTAAGCCAATCACAGTTGCCGTGGCCTCTATTTTCAACTTTTCCATCAAATTGATTCTCGAGGGGCTTATGATCTAATTGTTAGAAAAAAACACATTTGTTTGTGTAAAATAAATTTATGTAGATCTTTAGAATCTAGCCCATGAAATTGTTACTTGCATCTTGACATGCAAATATCCCCTTTGTTTGAAGCCTTGCAATTCAACAAGTAATGTTAATAACATCAAAAAAAAGTATAAAACTAAGTATGAAAGTTAGGATGAAAATAAATTATGAGTGTAAATACATAAATATTTTATCTTACCAGAACAAACACCAACTCCTGGGAAATCATGAATAGTTCAACATAACACACCATGCAACATGAAGGACCTATTTGACCCGTGATGTATATACAGTACTATGCGCATCTCTCATCAGAATAAAGGAACAAGATAAACATCCATGTTTTGGCGAGTATTGCCGGAATAATGAAGAGTCAACATAAAGTTATCATTTCACAACACTCAATCGCTGAAGTGTATGGCTTCATATCGAATAAAATTCAGCCGAGCACTTCTCGAAATTTGACTGAAGAAATTAAGATTTACCTCCATGAATTACCAAGACCAAACTGATGCCTATTTGGTTCATCTTTAGTTTCTTGGCCATTTTTCCTCTAATGTGACATTTAGCAGGTATTTGAAATACACATGGGAACCAATTATTACCAAGTGACTTGCAATGAAACATTCATTGAAGTCTAGGTATAATTGGCATGTGACGTAAAACCTTCTTTGGAATTGTAGGAACTTGTACATTTGTACGATATCTCTTCTCTTTGCATACAGGGAATTCTACCTTTTTATGATATTCATCTCTATATAAAATGCAATCATTTTTACATGAGATAGATTTGCTTGTCTTGATGAAATCGACTCAACCAAAATAGGCCCTCCTGCGAGTTAGTGGCAACAATTTCTCATATTTTGGTTTTAGGTAGTTGCCGGAATTAGTCGATTGAATTTTTGACTTATGATGAACATGTTTGATATGTTAATCTATACTAGGACTATTTATATACAATATATGGTTTTAAAATCCCCTTAAAGAAATATAAACGAAGTTGATGAATGTTTAAGAATTATGTACACCAATTGACAATGCAAAGTAAGAAATATATTTCAACTCACTTTAGTAGGGTAGTGAATCCTTTTTCTGACCAACCAAATAGTGACTTGATTTCTAATAATATTAATGTGCATGCCAGTTTTGAGGTTCTACTTGCACCCGATTTGAACATAGGTGTCTTCACTACTTGCTTGATGGAGTCTTTCAGGTTGTTATCATCAACATTACGTTGGTGGTAATTACCCCTGCTATCATCATTACTGTCAACCATATGATCATTATTGTCATTATTGTTTCCATCCCTAAAGAAACCTATAAGAATTTCATTCAATCCTTCTTCATACACTACATTTTCACTATCATGATCATCATCATTAAGGCTAGGTGGCATGTCATCAGTGTATGCGGATCTCATAAGCTCTTCAAATTTCTCAGCTGGTAGTATTCTCTTCAATCTTGCTCTTTTCTCCCTGGTATTGTTTAAAGGATGGTTTGGATCATCCTGTCCAAATCTTAACAACCCAGTTGGATCTTGGGTATTACTATGTGTTTCATCAACATCTTCCACCTATCAATAAACACAAGCATTATTTAATGTTTGGAAACAATTGGATAAATCATAAATGTATCAATTTTAAAGAAATATAATCAAATATGGCTAAAAAAATAAAAATATAAACTGTATGAACATATATACATCAATTGAATAATGGAACATTATTTTGTAGACTACCTTTTTTATACAATAATTTAAATAAAACACAATTTTGACAACATAGTTTATAAAATATCAGTCCACACTCATTTATTATTCTTTGATTTTCTTCCCTTAAGAACATCCTTAGGGAGACCTTGTTCTTCCCTCTTCTTTTGCGCAGGAGTGTGTTTTAAGAAGGGTAATGAATCAATAACTCACCCCCAATGGTAAGGTCCATAATATCCTCAAACATTATCAATCTATCAACCTCTCTTTCCATATATCCATCTTTATCATTTATAACCTCAACAAATTGACAATTCGGTCTTTGTAATAGGGTTTCATGCATATTACTACTATTTATAAATCCGCAATATTTTTGTGTACGTATCCTGCCATGGGGTGACCTCTATTTTATTTATTTTCCACTTTCCAATTGGAGATGATCATTATACATATTCAAATTAGACCATATCTTGACATGGAAGCATATTCTACTATCCATTCTGCTTTACAATATGATGGACCATAAACCTGGCATTAATAATCTCTAGTAGGTTTCCTGAATTGTTTTCTATGTTTAGATCTCACATGTACATTTTGGACAATAAAGAGGCCTAGATTTGCTCCATGAATATTGGAGGGTCATACCATGTAGCTGTATCCCCAAAATTGAAACACCTCGTACACTCTAGGTAGTTGTTGATCAGTAGGCCAAGCACAATATAGTCGACGATCAAATGTCTCTTTGTAAATTGATCTCAAACTCAGGGGCAAGTCATCATCTCCATCACATTCATTCTCATAGGGTATGTAGTCCACCTGAACCCCTTGTCTTTAAGCAAATTATGCATCTTTAAACTAGTTCTTGTTCTGTTACTTGTTTTCATCAATTCCTCATCTTCCAAGCTAGTATATTGGCACATATTTTTGTTAGATGTATCATTTGATAAATGATCATTTCCCTCTAGGCTGGAAGTTGGTGATCCAGGAAACTTTAAACCAAGAACTTTATCTTGCAAGTATCCATTAAGAAAAAAATTAGTTATTTAAATAATATGAAACAATGTTTAAACAAAGTATACATGTTATTTATATCAAATTGGAAAATTCCTTACCACAATTCCTATTGGATTTGAATCAATTGTAGGAGGAATACTACCGACTGGAAGCTCATCATATATGTAATGTATTTGTACAATCGCTCGTTTGAATTTTTTCTTTCCACGACATGCAAAACATCCACAAACAACAATTTTCTGAAAGTATTCATCCCATGTACTATAGTCCTGACCAACCTCTTGTTCAGTGCAATCATTTGTTGTGTCTGTAGGATCCATTGTCATATCCTCTTCCAACCACTATCCTCTACATGATTTAACAATTTTAGGTCCACGTCCATGTACATATCTTGTTCTTTTGCTAGTTGAAAGCTCAGGCTCTGCATTTTCTCCAATCTCCATCTAAAATAATCAACAACATGCATTAATTTATGTCAAGATTGGATAATACATTATAAATTTCAATAATACTATGAAAAAAGATGGACGTAGATCACAAAATGCCATCAGATCATTTTTTCCTAAGTTAAGTCAAAATTTGAGTACTTGATGTCCCGCTTCATCTGTTGTGTCCTCATTTGATATGACACGATATGTTGCCATGGCCTCGTCTCACCCCTATAATACACAACATAATAAATAATGTTTAGTACACCAATTATATCATTTCAAAGAATATGCTATCCAACACAAAACCTCACTTTAGTCATATATTTGACATATTGAAATCATGTTTTGGCCATCCTAATTTTCAAACTTTTCCCTTGATCATAGAATCACATTTAATCACCATTCCTATGCATTTTCAACCAATAAGTTTGACCTTAGAGGCCTCATGGACAAAAAAATGACTTTATCTCCTCTATGTTGTAGCATTTGTGAATTCATAAACACCTTCCTCCTTTGGTTGAGGTTGCTTTCTATTCTTACCTCTATTGTATCTGTAGATTCTGTTGTCATATCTATTTCCACCCACTTTCTTCTCTACGATTTAGTAGTTCTACGCCGTCCACGTCCTCTCTCCATGACCTCCTCTGGATCCAGTAATACACAACAATGACAATAGTCATATAACAGCTGTGCACCAAGATAATATTGTTGAAATTATCTTGTTAATACACTTTCTTTTCATTAAGACACACTATGAAAAACAAAATAGGGCATTGCAACATTTTGCTCTTCACAAAAAGTTTACACGCGAAATCTTGACAAGTAGAGCTCAAATCTTATGATTACAAGATGACTACAAATTCACATCAAAAAGACATTTATTTACAAGCTGACTACAAATAAAACCTATTACTAATAATTTTAGCTAAACATCCCTTCCATGGTCTCTTGTTATCTTAGATGAAAGAAAACCTATTACTAATAATTTTAGCTGGTTCTCTACCTTACACTTCTTCCACAAATTCATTAAAACTGTAGATATTTTCTCTTTGAAAACTATAGATTGGATTCCTTATTCTTGATTGAAACCTACTTTAGGATGGAATGATGAGATCTAATCAAGGATGGAATGATGAGATCTAACAAAGTGTAAAAACATGTCAAAATATGTAATATATGCATGGATAAAGGAAATAGACAAATATATATGATAATACATGATGAATGATCTATCAATAATACATTAAATAAGGGTGGGTTAGTGGGATCAAAGAGATTACACAAAAAAATCCCAAACCCTAATCAAGATAATAGCAATGAAACATAGATAAGGGGTGCATTCAAGCCCTAATAAAGTATAAAATGAATCATATCTACTTCAAAATGTTAGATTTATAACCTTACTATAGAAGGATAAACTCTAAGGATGAAACCTGAGTGTGTTTAAGAATGTTTGGTTCATGAATTTATGTTAAGGAAAAATAACATGCCTCACATAAATATCCCAAGTAAATTAATTAAATCAAAATGAATAAATAATATAACTTGACCAGGATAAAGAGTTGAGAGTAATAACACCACTAACATAAATGCTCAAAATTAAATAATAAAAATAATGGTATAAATAGCTCTAGGTTCAAGAAGATATGACTATGCTAGACATTGCTAAGTGAGATAATTATTCTCTATGTCAAACTCAATAAGGATACCAAGTCAACTACTTAGAGAATGATCAAAGAAAATAGACAAACATGTTGTTCTTGCTAGAATGATGATGTACTGTATAATGAAATAAAAAATACTTTGAATGAATGCTAATAAATGTAACTTGAATGTTCTTGTCAGATTCTTTTTTAAGTCCTTGATTCTAGATGTCTTAAAATGGATTAGGTTTACCCCTTTCAATACAACTACAAAGGTTAAAAACAAAACATTTTAAATTTATTAATTCAACACACAATGATCAAGTAAGAAGGTTATTATGTGTCCTCAATTTAAATTTGAATTTTAAAAATCAAGAGAATATGCACTTGTAATAACATATATACTCGGTTCCTTTTTTTGGTTGGAATGCAAAGTCATCTTATTTAAGTTTCTTTTTCACTTTTGAGTCAACTCTTGTTTGAACTATTAATTTTTTATCTTAAATGCATATTCCTAGTTGAGTAAAAAGAATATTTGAATTCCTATGGCACTGATCTCCTTATTATTTAACTATTCTTTAATTTATTTATCTGAGGAAGATTTCCCATTTACTCATTTAAATAAAATAATAAGGTTACCCTATTACTCCTTAATGATTTAATGGGATGAAGCCACATATATAATTGTTGTAGCTATATTAGGTGATAGATTTATTAGTTGAATCATGATATTTTGACCTATAAACATGAACTAGAGGCACCAAAAAACTACAAATGGTTTTTGTTTCACCTAACTTGTTTAAAATATTTAAAAATTGAAATGAGACAATTAAATTTTTGATCATATGATTTTCCATATTGATGGATTAATACTAAATGCTTAATTTTTTCAAATTAAATTAGACCAAGATCAACATATCAAATTATTTTGATTGATAAAACTTGAAGCAAATATTATTCAACATTAAATAAAATAGATAAAAATATTACTAATATTTTAAAAAATTCACAATTAGATTTATAACTTAAACAATTAACTTAGTTATAATCATTTCTATACATAAATCAACTATATCAATTTAATCAAACCATATTAAAAAAATGAATGTATTAATCATAAAAATGTAATACTATGTCTACAATCCAATGTATTGATCAATATTAAAAAATAAATGTATTGGACATATATAATATCCTATAAGTAGATCACTTAGGGTAAAATAATATCAATTATAAAGAAAACTCAGGACACAACACCATGAATGCGAGCCACCAAGAAATCCACATCTAAAGAGAAACCATAAAATTACCAAAGAATCCAAACACTAGACAAAACCACTAATTAAAATACTATTGAATTTGTGTGTCATGTTGAGGACGATGTTTGAAATGAATAAGCTTGAAATTATTAGGCATGACACTCAAGATGAAACATTTAAATCACACCTTGTCATGGTAGACTGGAAAAATAACCAAGGGAGCACTATCAAAGCTAAAAAGACACACCAACCACCTATAAATCAACAAGTTTTTTATATTTTAAAAACACAAGAGAGAATAGGGTAGGCGTCAATGAATAATGTTGGTAGGATATGTAAGATATTTAAACTTAATTTGAATACCTACCAAACTTGTGGAAACAAGGAAAACTAGATAGTGGATGAAACATGGATACCAATTAGATAAGATCAAGATGAAGGAATATGAAGCCACAAGTAACTAGAATTCAACTACACAATTTTTTTTTCCATAAGTTGTTGCAATAACATGAAAATTAACTAGAAAGATACATATCACCTTGGTGAATGTTGTGGTAGCACTTCTTGGTGCTAAATTAGGCGCACTTTGCGCCCCAAAATGATCACATTAATGCTAAAAGTTGGCACTAAAGTCAACGTTAACTATGCTGACTTATGAAACAAAAAACAAAAAAAATAAAATTCCCATGTGCATGAGAAGATGAGAGGAGAAAAACAAATGCGCGAAGGAAGAGAGGAGAAAAACACCGCGTGGAGAAAAACCTATGTGCTTCACTCTGGATTTCCCAAATCAAGGTATGAAGGTTTCAATAGATTTATTTTTTGAAGGTTTCACTACTCATTCCATTCTTAACCTAGATCACTACCCACTGTTTCCTTTTGATTCCTATGAGCACTATTTGTTGACAGGTTGTGGAAACGAGACACATGTATCCTTGCTTTGTATAGGAGTACACATGCCTTATTGCAACTAACATTTTGTTTCCCATAGTCGACTTAGGTTAGAGGCTCCTAAATACTATACTCACACATTTTGCACTAAGCGGAAAGAAAACAAAAGTTATGCATTACATCATTCTAATCTTATTAAAATAAATTAGGGCATCATTGAACTGTGTAAAACCTCATTATCAATGGATTCGATTTCCTTCACATTGATTCATAGGAAATTGTTTCATACCTGGCAGTGTGCACTTCGTTTGCCTCCACAGACTAGATGAAAATAATTTTCCCTAGGTCGCCTCAAAATGTCAAGAAATAGAGGGAAGGGAGCAAAGGGAGAAAAAATTGGCCACTATGAGGTAATTCATTGTCAATTTATAGATTTGTAAATTTTTCCATTGTTTCTTTGATTTTTAGTTTTTAGTTTTTTATTTCTGAATTTAAAAGAAGAAATTTAATTTAAAAATATATATATAGGGGCATGAGACTGACAAAGATAAAGAGGCATTGGCTTCCATATTGGGGGTAGAGGCAATGAACAAATTGGATGGTGTGGGCTTGACAACCTTGCTAGATACATAGAAAAATGATCTAGTAAAGCCCCTCAAACATTGCAAACAAATCAACCATGTCAAAGGGAATCAATTGATTCTCCAACCAGTCCTAGATCGAGCAAAATATCCAGGAGGAAATCAATAACAATAAACTCTAAGAATGTGGAATAGGGAGCAGAGACTTCCACAGTCCCAGCCACTCCTAGGACACAGACTTCTTCCACCACGCCATGTTTTGCATCTTGCATTGGTAGCTACGATACCAAGATAGAATATGATGTGGTTTCAGGGGAAGTTCGAATGACAGATGCTGGAAAAATGTTTGTGAATAGGTTGAAGGAATCATGCCTTCAACGGTTCAAAGACCATCTACATTTTCCATTATCAAAGATACCCATGCACCTGCAAAAAGTAGTTATCCATGACATGGAGACTAAATTTGGTACAGGTTGGTCTGTGAAGAAGTTAAAGCTATGAATGTCTCAAAACTGCAAGAGAATTTGGTGCAACCAAACAAAGAAGATAAAAAAACTCCCTCCCGAGCTAAGGCTCAAAAAAAGGCCAATTGATGTAAGTGTGAAAGTATGGAAAGAGCTTGTAAAATCATATGAGAAGTCCGATGCATAGAGGAAGTCTGGTGAGGAGAGTACGCAGATATTTGAATTTTCTCATAAGATTATATCAAATTTATTAAACAATTTTTAAATTTTACTTATGCATAGTTAAATTGAATTAGTATATGTTTCAGGACAAGGCCTCCAAGGCTAGGCTTAACAAAATTTGTGCCACGCATCATAGTGGCCAAAAAGGTCTACAGGCCTTGATTTGTACATTTGTAAGTATATTTAATATGTTAATTGATATTTTTTTTATTTCCTAGGAAAAAGTAAATGATTGCATATTAATTAGTTTAACTAGTCCTGTGTCGTGTTTTGATAAGAGGAGAAATATGGCCGCCATCCAAAGCAATTTGAAAAGGAAATGTTACAAAGAAAAAAGTGGACCGATTTTGTAATTTGGATGGAGAACAAGGTATGACTTGTATGATGATAAGTGTCATCAAATTGACTGTTTAACCCCTTGACTATTTTAACTCATGAATACTTCAATAATCTCCTATTCATGCTCTTTACCAACTGTCTTTTGAATGCAGCCTTATCATGCATAATACTCACTCTTGCTATAGCTTACTGCCTTTTCATGGTGTCTTGATAAGGAAAGTCCACTGTACTCTGCCTCTTTTATGACAACCCTTTCTCTTTGTGCATTTAATTATCATCATGGAATCTTTATACACCCTTTGTTGTTGAAGCCTATCACTGCATCCAAAAAGCCTTCCACAAGGCATATGACATGAATGTGGATTCTAGTCTTCTGTATCATCATCATAAAAAATCCACTTTGACTGGACTATTCTTTCACTTCACATACCTTCCCCCTTATGCTTATTTAGGAATCAAGTTTAGTGAATCATCTTTCAATCTCAAACCATCCTCTCAATTGCATCTCTAGAAAAATTTATGTTGAATAGTTTTCTTAGAAGTTAATTTATAATCTATGATAGGCTTTTCTTTTAATTTATATCCTAATGGGAGTTTAGGTAATGAATACACAGTTGTGCTTCAGATGGTTGGCTATGCTCTACAATAGAATACCCTACAATTTTATGGCTAGGCTGCCAACTATTTATTTTTATTTTTATTTTATTCTACATAAAACTCTATTTGTATGATGTAAAATAGTATTTTAAATACTATGCAAATTTTAAGATTAGTATTTTTATAATGTAATATGCCTATTTTATTTCTACACATTATATTTAATATGAAATAACAAAATTACATGTTCCCTGTTTTAAAAAATAGTACATCATTTTTTACTTCTAAAGTTTTTCCTGGTTTAAGTCTGGATAATTGAATTGTGTTCATACTTTTGCCACACTGTTTCAGTGCTATATAAATTAAATGGTACTGTGTTTCCATCAATTTTTCATTTTCTTGATTTTTTGAATTTAAATATTTTGGTGAGTTTGAATTTGATGGCCATAGGACCATCATTTGGCAAAGCTATTGTCTAATCTTTTGGAGGTCATACCTTTGTCTCATGGACTTAGTATGAGGCTATTTTTGAAGTTTAGGAAAGTTAGTTTTGAGTTAAACAAAGTTAGTTTGATGCTATTTCAAGGTGTTGGAAATTTAGTTTTGAGCTATTCATAGTTATATACGTTTGATCATCATTTATAGACTTCTTTAGTTGTCTTGCTTTAGCCAAAATGGGATCTGATTTTGGTTAGAATATTGTTGTATATGGGGTTATTTGGATTTCATCATTGATGGGATTTCTAATGCATTTGATGGATGGGTGGTTGTGTGTGCCTAGGGCACTCTAAGGAGTTAGGTTTTCTATAATTTCATCTTCACTTTTGATAGTCAGTTTGGGATAATGATTGAGGTAATGTAGAAGTTTGAATTCATCTTAGTGTTCCATGGTAGTTGTGATTGCTTACGGATTGTCACCTTAGAAAAATGTGAACATGATGATGGTGTGAAAGCTAGAATATGCATGAAATGTGACATGGAGAATTCAGTGACTAAATTATCAAATGATCTATAGTTAGTTCCAACATCTTGGCTATCCTCCTCAATGTGGAGTATTTAGTGATAGATTTATGTGATCCGCTATTGGGTCTACTCCCTCATCAGTTTGGTGCATTTTTATCAATCAATTTTTTGTGTTATTCAAAGTCAGGTCAAAATTTCAAACACCTAGTTGATAGTTTGGAGATATCAACTTATTATTCACAAGAGGCTTCAACAACACACCAATCAGTAGGTAAGATCTCTCTTTAGGTGGGATAAGACTATGACATTGTCTCCTTATGTCACTCGATGGAAAAATAGGAAACATATGCTAGTGAAGATGTAAAAAGATGCTTGCTTTCATACTTTTCTAGACAGATGATGAGTTTTTGAGGATGCTAGAGTTGCTCAGTATATTGGAAGTTGTCATTAGAGGGAAAGGGAATGTTAAGGCCCTCTTTATCTTCATAAGAAGGATTGGATTGAGTGCCACCTTTCTTTGGCCCTGCCAAGTTGAGATTTGGGGGATGTTAGAATGTGGAAAACCCATCTTGTTGGGTCCATTAGAGACAACAATGCTTGTGGTATAACATTCGGTTGTAACTTATTTGTATCTTGTAGGTGTAACTTGGATGGGTGAATGCCTTGTATTTGTAACTCGTGATTATTTTGGGGTTAGGTCCTATCTTACCCATAACATGGGTTTGGTCATTTCCTTCCATAACTTGTATCTTGAATAATGTGTATATAAAGGTTATGCTTCTCATCACCTCAAGTAATTGCATTCACATGTATTCCATTTGTTTTCTTCATCTTATGTATTGAGTGACATTCTTTTGGTGTCTTTAGACATTGCTAACATATTGGAAATCTCTTCTAGTTTTGTGGAGTTATTTTTTGCTCAATCATGGACTTGTATCAATAATTTAACTAAAAATGAAGTAGTATTAGATGGATGCATATTTGCGACAACAAAATATTTTAACTGCTTTAGGATTAATGAATGCATGATAAATTGGAATGATTTTTGGTTTGAACTTAATTAGTTTCTGAGTCATTCTGCCTCTTTTCTGTTGGCCTTACCCAAGCATAAAAAAGTGTTCTCTACCTCTTTTATTGTAGTCTAGAAATGACCAATTGTGGTATCTTTTGCTTCATGGTAAGATAGAGGATGGTTGTATGTTTTTTGAACTTACATACATGAGTGATTCCTTGGCCTTGCTTCTTTGTGATTGGGAATTTGATTCTATAGCAGCTTATGCTAGTTCCTATGTTTGGTTTGCATAACTTTTACTATATGCAATTTGTTGTCCTCCAAGCTCTTTTTTGAATGTATGGTGTTTTAACACTCTTCATTATCACTTACATAATAGCCATGCTATAATTGGAACTGAGGGACTCTTTTCTTATGTGTTGATGCAATTATTGGAAACTAGTATCACTGCCCTTGTAATAAACAACAAAATGCAAACAAATAGATGATGGATGTACTAAGAGGTAAATATGCACAATTGGTCTTATTGAACCTTGAAGGAGTGGATTGGATTGAGGCCGTTACCAAACTTATTATAGTAATCTTTGATTGGTATCTTGACATTCATTGTTGGAATTCCATTGGGAACTATAATCACTCATCTATGGCTCCAACCTAGGTAGATAGGAATCACATTTGGGGTTCCAATGGTACACAATAACATCGAAACCGAGAAAAAATCCTTGTTGTAGTTCATGGTTAAATGAAAAAAAGGGAAAAATTATTTTCATAGTATGCTACATGCTCCCATAATGCTAGTTGATCTTACACTTCCGAACAAAAAAATCAATCAGGGGGTATTGCCAAGATAGTCGATTGTTTGTCTATCTGAATGAAGGAAAAGTAAAAATCATTTGAATTGAGCTTACACGAAACATTATTTTCATAGGATTCTATGTGGTCCCATAATACTATGAGATCCTTTGACATTTCTTTTCATCATTTTAAACCCTAGTTATGATCATATTCACACTCACTTGACAATTCATAATTATTCAAACTAAAAGCACTTTTACGAATACAACCAATAATTAGATCATCATCAACAAAATCACACATTAGGGTCAAGCATGTTCTACTAATGATTAAAAAATATAACTTATGAACCCACCACTCATAAAAGTGTTGAGTTTTTACCTTGGATAGGAACTTCCACACATGTTTAGTGTGAATGTGTGGAAAGGTTCAAGTGGTTTAAGTTAGTCTATTTTGCATTTCACTTTGAAAGACTAAAAATTTTGCATTTCACTTTGAAGGACTAAAGTGAAAGTCTTTTATTTAGCTAAATAAGTCTTATAAAATGTAGATATGCATTAGTGATTTAGACTTATCTTTCATCTTGTCCTTATGAGTGATAATGATGCTTTTTGTAGGTAAAGCATCTTTTTGGAAAATTAGATTTTTAGCTGAATTAGTATAAAGATAGGAGCAAGATAGAATGATTATAATATACTGAATACAATGAATTCCCATGCAGCTGTGAGTAACATCAGTTGTGGAGGTTACCTTGTAAGTGTTTTGAAGGAATGAAAAAACTCATTTGAAGGTGTAATTATCTGTTTATGCTTTCACATTTGAAGTTTTCAATTGTTGTGTATTTAAAACCCCTTTGATTCAAGGTATCGTTCTCTTCTTAAACCCACCCCTCTCTAATGTGTAGCATAACTCTCCTTCCAGGAGTTCCATTGTTTTTAGCCACACTTCCAAGATATCCCTTCAAAATGTGTCTTCAATTTAGTTATTAAGCGTACAGTTCTTTATGGGTTTGAGGTTTTGGGCCCTGATTTGTAGTATTCTTAATCACCAATATAAGGTCCAAACTCTCATGTCCGTGTATGAATTGCTGCAAATGGATTATTCCTGAGAGCATCATTAAAGTAGAGTTTTCCAACCAACTCCTTCACTTTGATTGCATCTTCAACCTCACTTCATGAGGGAGGCCCCTACTTGGCACTTTGTTCTTCAACTAGAATTGCCTCCTTGGACTCCATTAGAAAATATTAGACCAGTATGTGTCTTCACTCTATCAAATCCTCTATTGATCAAGTTAAGTTTTACCTTGATGTCTTTAGTTGGCTTCTTCCATATTATATATACCATTGATTTATTCAAGTCATTAATAGCATTGTCCAAGAGGATATTTACTGATGGTATATTCAGGTCATTTGGATGTTCAACAACCACTAAGCTCCTAGTTGGATTTTATGATGAATCATTACTTAAGAAATGTAGATGGCATCATCATTCAGCCTATCTTCGCTATCATTTCCTGCATGGCTTTAGGAGTCTCCTAGCTAGTTGAAGATGTGCTCCCGCCACCCATTACGTGTTGAGACTAACAACCATATCTTACAAGTTGACAAGATTATCCATCTTTTCCATCTCTAAGTGATTGAGACCATATTAGAAAAAATATTTCTAAGGATTGTCTTAGCAAACTAGAAGATAAATATTTTTTCAATTAATCAAGAAATTAAAAACAATGAAAATTTCAAAAAAAGGAAAAAAAGCCATTCTTTTAATTTCATGCCTATCAAGATTTTAATCAGCTTCAAAATTACTGAGTTAGGGTTAGGGATCTCAACATAATTCATATTTGCAACACAACAACAAATCAAAGGCGTATAACACTATGATTTGGAACATGCATATGATAACACTTCTATTAGCAACAATTAGCAATGGAATTTTTTGTACACAATCAAGTCTAAAATTACAATAACAATGTAACAATAACTTCCTTCAAATTGCTATATACTAGTATGTTTGTCTAGGGTTTGTAGATGTCTAAGTAAAATATTGGTAATCACTTATAGATTGTAGTCCTTTACTTGCACTCGCTTAAATCTCTTGTTTGTTTAGTTGTGGCAGTTTGAATATGGGCAATTTGCACCCTATGGTGTGGCGATATGGGTATGCTACATTTCCTTGGATATTTTATGGTTTGCAAAGGTTTGGATATTTCCTTTTACACCTTTTTAATGGAAATCATGTTCAAATTAAGAGCTTCAAGCATCAAATTAACCATTTTTCTTAAAAAATCAAAATATGAGAAGTAAGTGATTGATTTTCAATGTCACTTCTATCCTTCTTTTAAGCTTTGTTATCACTTGAAACTCATCCAAGTTTCTTAAACCATGTGATGCAAATGATACACTTGAAATTTGAGCCCAACTATGAGATTTTTTGCCTCATCTAGAGAGGGAGTTAGTAGGTTAGTGTCCACCATGTGCTTTGTGTCCACTATATGCTCTAGGTGTCAATCCTTTTCACCAACTCTCCAAACACACCTTATAGGGTCTTCCTAAGCTCACCAAATCGATTCCCACACCTTTCCAATGATTCTTAATCAAACCTTGGCCCCTATGCTCCTCATTTACCCAACAAACCCGAGTTTCCAGCCTAGGGCATCACCCAACTTGCTCAAAACATTATCCCCTACTCCTGCAACTTCATGAGATCAAAACCTACATCTAAATATACCATTCCACCAAGTTAGAGAATTTTCTACTAGGTGGAATGAATTTTACAACATTTTTATTAGATTCAATACCCTGGCTTAGGGTTTTAGGCTGTTTGTAAAGAAATTTCTCTAAAATGCTTCAAACTTGATGAATTCTCCTCAAACCAATTGCATCTAGAAGCTAACTCAATTTTTCATCATAAAAAATCAAACTCACAACATGAAGGTATAGTATGGACCTGTACAAAGTCTGAAAACAAAGCAAAACGCTAGAAAAATGTAGGGAATTGGTAAAATTTTATTGCAAATCACTCCAAAATTTTTCAACAACCTTATTTTGGCATCCCAAAGCCTTTTCAACCTCCATAGAATGGTTATAAAACCAAATTTCAAACTCCAACCGACTTCTACATCATTTTACAAGAGATGACTCTTCATATTCTCATTGTTTGCATTTTTGCAACATGACAACTTTTGTAAGAATTGACAACATTTAACAATCTAACTACCTCTCACTCCTAGCAACCAAAACTGACTTCCAAAACATTAGAAACGGTCTTGAATGACCTTATTACAATAAAAAATGACTCAAAAACATCAAATACTAACACTTAACAACTTTTTGCATGAAGGCTTCGGTGCCCTGCACCATGTAACCATTGATTGAATCTTCTTTTGTTGTCATATGAATTCCTTAGTTCTATCCATGAGGTCCAGTATTGGGTTTGGAAGTGGAGTAATTAGTTGTTGGCCTTTAGATGCTTGTTCGCTATTTTTGATTCAACAATGGCAGTGTCTCCCTTTTCTTTTTATGGTTGTTACTCCCCATTTTCACCTTGTTCACCTTTCATAGTATATAAATATCCTTTTGTAGTAAGGCTTCTTGGTGTGCTTGTCCTAGTTCCTTTTAAATTTCTATTTTAGTTCCCATCTTTACTTCCACATCTTGTATCCATTCATATCTTTGCTTTGTTGCACCTTGTGTGCCTTGAGGTAGTTATTTTGTTGATATGTTTGCCATGCTAGATTTTATTTCCATCTGATCCCCTACTGTCTTTTCTTCTTTTGTAGCAGGTTTTGGTGTAGGAACAATCTATTGATTTTTTTCTACTATTAGAATTTCATAAGATTTCATAGTGGCTTGTATGGTTTCTTCCTTTAAGTGCTCTTTTTCCTCTTTTGTTTAAAATAAGAGTGCATCTACCCTTTGCTGATTACAACTCCATATTTGGTAAAGTTTCTAATTTTTTGCTATGCTTGGGGGACAAATTTATTTCCTATGTAATTGTTTCTAGAGCATTATTGTGTAAGCATGACATCAATCTAAAATGCTTCCTCTCTTTCTTACTAATTTTTTTTTCCCTTGTTTGTGTGAAATTATTGGTTAATTCTATTATTGAGTATGGACTTGTGGAAATGTAGTTCAATATTGCTTGAAAAATTTCTTTTCTATTAGCCTTAGATGTTGTTAAATATATTTGTGCTATTTCGATGGGTTTTCCTAGAATGAAGAGTGTTCTAGAAATGATATGTTAGTTCATTTCTTCTATCTTCTCCTTACCTAGTTGACTCTTTGTGGACCTTTGCAGTCTATCTAATTTCCTTTTCTTACTAAGCTTGGCTGATGCTTGCTCTTCTTCTTTCTCCTCTTCCTCAGATAATTCCACTAATGGGCGTTAGCTTTTTTTTTCTTTGGATTTTCATTGTGATGGGTCAACTTTTTCCTTCTACTTGCACTCATTTAGAGTAGTGCTTCAGTGGTAGGCTTTGGAGGTGATTTTGGTGGATCTTCCCTTGTTTTTTCCTTTTGCAATGGTGTTATGAATAGTTTTCTCTTTACATTGTATTGCAGTGATTTCTTTTGCAATTGTTCTTCTTCCAATGTCTATTTTGTTTTTATTCTATTTTATTACTTGGAACTCATCCAAGTTTCTTAAACCATGTGATGAAATCAACACAACATATATTTTATTTTCAGCCTTGGCCAATGGTGTCAACACTTTTACTAGAGACAGTAGGCTTCTAATTGCACTCTTTCTACAAGATGTTGAAATATATAACTTGTTGCAAGCTAAGAACCATAATAGGAAACATGCACCCAAATTTTGTAAGCTCTTGATATACTCCTTTGATTAATAACTTCACTTGCAATGTCTAGAGTTAACTTTTCATCTTGGACCTAGTAATAGTCTTGAAAAAAACATAGATTTGTTTCTATTGTTTTCATTTTCTCATGTACAACATCATAGTGTTTCATGACCCTTGTTTCATCTTCCCATATAACATTGGAAATTAGGATGTCATGTAGACATACAATCACACAACTATCTATGATATCCCTTAGCAAATCATTCATAAGTCGCATAAAAGGAGCTGGTGCATTACACAAATCAGAAGGAAGAACTGACAATTCATAAAGTCCTTGCTTAGTTTTAAAAGTAGTTTTCCATGTATCTTCTTTTTCATGTGTACTTGATGATAACTTAATTTAAGATCCAACTTAGTAGAATATTTTGCACGTTAGAGTTGGTATAACAATTAGTCTATCCTTGGAAGAGGAAATCTATTTTTAATGGTGATTTTAGTTCTTGGTAGTCAATACACAGCCTCAAAGAACCATCTTTCTTTTCTATCATCACAATCGATGAACCACAAGGTGGAGTACTAGGGTATTGTTCACAATAGTTCAAGGGTAAGGTGGATCAAGCATATTGTTCACATTTCCCATGGTTGTATAGTTATAGTTATTCTCATGTGTTATTGTAGGATCATATGATCTACCCTGTTTTATAGCTACTCTTGGATCACATTACTAGTCTATTCATGTGCAATTCATTTGAAAATTTTGTCTTTGACAGAGGGAAGTTTATGGATCAATTCTCCTTGTGGTCACGAGCCATGAGTTGGTATGCAAGCCTTGTATTGCATTGATTTTATATAATGGTACAATTTATGTAGTTTCTCTAAATGCTATATGTCTATGTTGCATGCGAGTTTCCCTTCTTTGTTTTGTCATTGTGTATCTATGTTTTATTCATGTGTATACTTTTGTATGAATTTTTTTCTTTTACTGTGGTCATTCCCCACTCCTTTTATTTTTGATCTGCCACCTAGAGTTCATGGATTCTTGTAGTGTCAACAAGTGATCGTCATCCCCAACTAGAGCCTATGTTGGCACTATCTTTAGTTCTCCATCTCATGCACACTTAAATTTGTATGGTGGTTTTCCACTTGTCACCAAATGGCAATGGCATACCCAATCTTCTACCTATATGGCAATGTGCTTCTTATAGTGGCCTATTGACAAGTTTCATGTGGCTAGGTTATGCCAATATTGGGATAAAATTAGGGACACTTTTGTATTAATGCAAAACCTAGATGTTAATAGGCCTAGTAGACAACTTGAACAAAATCAAATGGAGTTAGCACAATTCAACAGGGAGGTTGGCATGCATGTTTGTAGTATGGTAGCGTGGTTTCTAGGACATGATAATGACTTAATAGTAGGGCTTGAACATTTGGCAGTGCTAAAAATGTTGTAGAGAATGCAAAATGAAAACCCTTTGAGATTTGACTTCACCCCATTACTAGAAGAGCATATGCATTCATAGTTGGCAATTTTTTTTCCAATAAAAAAATTTAGATACCGATCCCTCTTAATATATATGATTTTGCATCAATATTACCACCTGTATCTACACCTGCAACCTAAAATGCATCACACACTAGAATTTTATGATCCAATAATTGTGTGGATTCCATACCTTCACAAGGCCTCCTATTATTACATGTTCATTGAACAATTTTTGCAGCCAACAATCACCTTGCTTACATTAGAATATCTCCTAAGACTTCCAGAGTCTCAAATACTTTTCAAGAATACTAAGAAAGGTGATTGGTTCTTTACCCAAGATAGCACAACCATTAGACTATATGGATTCACGGGAACATTATACAAGCTCCCTAAATATGTTACACCCAAAGTCCTTGCCCTTGAATATTTAAGACAACTAGACATGATTGACACATGTTATGAGAATGGAAGGGGGAGAGTAGCTTATTAGTCTCTTCCTCAAAACATACAAGTATATAGTATGCCTACCTTCTTTTATAATGTCAAGGCTTGATGAAAACTTGATTAAGATTTATTTCATTTACTAAGGCAAAGGATGTGATTTAAAATCACAGGCTCCATTCTTTTATAAACCTTTTCTCAACACCAAACCAAGCCCCACCTTTGTTGAGTTGTTCAATGCAACCAATCACACTATTCTTCATTCTAAAAACACTCTCAAAACCTTATAAAATCGTGGTGGTCATTTGATCTGCACAATCTATGTGTGAACCTAAGAATTTTATCCTACTCTAAATGTGCAAAACAACTTAAAATTGCAAATGATAAAAGACTAAGGACACTTCAAGATTAGCCAAAGGAGTGATAAAATAAGAAGGAAAATGGACAAAACAAGATATAAACGATTTCACCTTCCTTGCTGTTGATGTCTCCTTGATTGGCCCTTGCTTGGGATGATTTGTGTGCTCCTTAGATGATTGTTTGAGTGACTAAATGCAAGATTATATGTGCAAAATGATTAAAAGAGATGGCTAAATGATGGCAAAGGATTGAGAATGCAAATTGGTAGCATGTAGTTATGAAAATCCAAAAGTGTTGAAAATGCCCTTGAGGAGGGGGTATTTATAGGAGAATTTGAATTCTCTAGAGAATTCAATGGTCAAGATTGATCCAACAAGGCCAAGATGAAGGGCTAAGGTGAGTTGAGGACTCACAAGCCCTCACATCTTGACATGTGGATTGTGAAGTGGATAAAGGTAGGATGATGTGTAGGTGATGTGGAAGAGAGGTACATGATGTGGAGGAAGTACAAGTACCTTGCAAGTACATTGGGAGATGGAAGAATCTTGGGTGAATAAAAGTGAATTAAAATTCACAATGATTGGAAGAATCTAGTGGATAAGACAATGTTCCCAAAAGGTGGGAGTTTGTCACATGTGACTTGATGTGACAAGTCAAAGGTTCTAGAAGATGCATGGGAAAAGGGGATTCTTGGAGGAATAAAAAGGAATTAAAAATTCCTTGGGGGATGGAGAGAGTTGACCAAAGTACTGATTAGGCTTAATTAATCAATAATTAGAAGATAAATGAGGATTAGAAGCCAACTTGCAAAAGTTGGAGGATGTGACACATCTAATCAAGGATTAGGCATGTGCACATCCCTAATGAAGAAATTAGGAGATGGATTAGGATTAGATGAAAATGACATGTGAGGAATTAAATAAATGTATTATTTATTTAATTCATTTGATGAAAAGAGGATTAAGGAGGGTAAGGTATTTAATTATTAATTAAATACCTTAGGGATTTGGCAAGAATTAAAGATATTAATTAAATAATAGTAATATTACTTAATTAACTTGATAGAGGATGTTTAGAAAAGTGATAAATTTGGATAAATTAAGTGTCCAAATTTGGATGTCTACATTTTGCCCCTCTTTGAGATGGTGTTATGAAGTAGCATCATTTCAAAGAATATTAAAATATAGAACCTAGAAGAAGATGGTTAGATTAGAATAGATGCCCCAGTCATCAAAGGGATGACTAGGAAGGAAGACGATGGGGGTGAAGATGAAGAGTAGGGATAAGGATGCCCCCTCGAGAGGACATGCGAGTTCAAGAGAACACGGATGTGCTCTCGAAATAGATGATGTGATGTAAGGGGAGATGAGGAAGATGATGCAAAGTGATGGGTAAGAGAGAAGGAGAAGCGATAGGAGATGGATGAAGCACAAATGGATTTCAAAAGGTGATGTTGCCCCAGTCAAGGTACAAGCCAAAATGGGTTGATGATGGATGAAGTGTTGTCAATGAGGGGATGAAGGATCCTGAAACAACACGAGGATAGGGAAGGATACATCCCACTAAGTGGTATTGATGAGGGAAGGATACATCCCAAAACACCACTAAAGGATAGGGAAGAATACCTCCCGATGATGATGATGAAAGTGTTGTTGATAAGGGAAGGATACATCCAAAAACAACACCATAGGGACAGGGAAGGATACTAATAGATGATGATGAAAGTGTTGTTGATGAGGGAAGGATACATCCCAAAACAACACCAAAGGGATAGGGAAGGATACTAATAGACGATGATGATGGGTCAAGGCTAGTAACGAGACTGGGGACAAGACCAAGGATTTGATTAGGTGATTTGTACGAGATTGAACAGATGAGGAGAAGATGGATATGTGAGATGGAGAGGAGGATCTTAAGATTTGGTTCGATATCCAAAGATTTGGACGGCAGATGGACTAAAGCTCAGATTAGGGGTTTGGTTAAGCTCAGATTGGGATAAGATTAAAGCTCAGATGAGGATTGGATTGAAGACTAGAATGATGGAAGGATATGATTGGATTGATTCTACACCGAGTTCCTGGGTTTAAAGGGCGTAAGGTGTTGACAATCAGATTTTTCCCGATTTGGCAATTTTCAAAAATTGTCAAATTTTGCCATTTTAGGAAACTTTGCAGATATACTTTTGGGAGTCCAATTTTTTTTCAAGAAATACCCAATATTGAAATAGGATGAATTTCCAACTAACATCCCAAATTCGAGATATTAATTTCGAGTTATGAGTGAACAATTTTTCAAAATGCTGGAAAAAAAACACTAAATTGGGATTTTGAGGGTCAAGATGAAAGTTTGAGGCCCAAAAAATGTGTCAAAACGGGTTCCAATTGGAAATCCACTCGTTATATCATAACGCAACCACCCATCAAATTTCAGCTCAAACGGACACCCGAGTCAAAAGTTATGGCCTCTAGAAGTCTTGGTGTAAAAATCAAAAATTAATTTTGAAAATTTCAAAACATGGGTTTTGTTCGTTAGGAAAAATAAGGAAATGGGTCGGGATTGGTTTGAAAAAAAAAGGTCAAAATTTGGCAAGAAATTGGAAAATTTAGGTGAGGCTGAGTTCAGCCCGCCAGCAGCCGCTGAGGCGGAGCCACCTGTGAGGTGGGTCGCCCCACTACAGTGAGGTGGAGCCTGTGTGGCTGGCCCGAGCAGCCTAGCAGTGAGCCGCTGGCCGGGGTAAGCTGCCAGCGGGTAGATGCTTCTTGATGAGTGCCGCTAAACTCAGTGAGCCACATGCTATGCAGCCAGGCCGTGACCCCCAGCCGGAGCAGCGGATGCGCAAGGAGCCTTGATCGAGGTGGAAGTCAGCCCCTGGAAGGTGGGTGAGGGCAACCTGGGGGCAAGAAAAGAATGCAAGATGCAAGAGAAAGGATGAAGAGATAGGAAAAAAAAGGATAGGAAAAAAAGATGGAGGGATGGGGGGATGCATGCAAGATGATGAAATGGAAAATGAAATGCAATCCTAATGCAATTTGCCATCTTTGGAGCACTGATCTTTGCTATAGCATAAGACACCAAATGCCAGGGTATGTAGAACCAAGGCGGGTTAGTGTCTAATGCATAAAACAAACATAACAAATAAGAAGGCTACCCCAACACCCCAAAGTCACGATGACCTTGGTCGGGCCAGGTATTGGGATAACCAAAAGCACACAAGGATGCCCCAGCGTAACACAAGACCTTAGGGATCTTGGTGGGTACTACGTGGGACAACCGAGAAGACAAACAAAAGATCAAGATACACCCTATGTTGACTAGTCAAAGCACACCATGATATGATGGATCAAGGCGACCATGACAAGTGATGATAGGGAGCTCAAATGATAAACAAAAGCCCAAAAGCATCAAAAGATCACAATCAATTTCAAACGTCCTTTGCCATAGGATCAATCAAGGGGATGGATGGGATTGATGAGGTCTATTAGGAAGGATGCATCCTGTTGAGACCGATGATGGATACTAAATTAAATGATTGATATGACACGGGATGGGAAAAATTGATTGGATCTCCTGATATAAGTGGATCTCATTTGTGAAGAACTGGCTAGATAAGGGCATAGCTTGATGGCACGACACAAGGAAGACAAGACATGGGACTGACACACCCTAAAGACCTAGGGGCTCGGGGGCCGATCAAAGATTAGCCTTGCCTACGTGAAAGCGCAGAGCCCTCGTAGTTCAGTGAAAGGTGGATGACTGACCAAGATAGAGACCTTGATGGATGGTAAAGATAGGATGGACTAAAGGAGAAAAATCGATGATAGACGATAGAAGAGCAAAGTGGACAATGAAGATCGATGATGGAACCCCGGGGGCGGATCAAATGATCGACCTTGCCTACGTGAAAGCGCAGGGGCAACGTAGTTCGACCAAAGACCAAAGGGAAACGATGGATAAATGATGATAAGATGATAGGATAAGTCGATAAAAAGATGGGACCGATACGACAAGATAGGATAGACCTGTTGGATTGGATAGGATGATGACGATCACATAAAGCTCAGGGATGGGATAGTTATCAAAGCATTAAAATGACTTGGGATGATGATATGATAGATAGATGAGTGATGAAAAGTGATAGGGGATTGGAAAGATGTGAAAGAGAAGCAGGGGTGATGACGATGAGATAAATGGCATTGGGTTGCATGAGGGGGAGGCCTATAGCCAGATACCAATGACAAGGGATTGTGAGATGGTATGAGGATAAAGATGAAAGAATGGATAGAGATATAGGGATGGGGGATGAGAGGGATTGTTTGGATGGATGGGAATATAAGGATTGGGAGATGAAAGGGATGCTAGGATAGATGGATACGAAGATAAAGATGGGGAGATGGAAGGGATGCTGTGATAGATGGATAGGGACAGAAGGATTGGGAGATGAAAGGGATGCTAGGATAGATGGATACGAAGATACAGATGGGGAGATGGAAGGGATGCTATAATAGATGGATAGGGAGATGAAGGGATGTTATGATAGATAATGTCTCCAAGGACTATGTCACGAAGGAAGTAGATGCCCCCACTCTAGATATGTCATATATGAGGAGGCATGAGGGATAAAAGACAAGTGGATGGGAAGATAAAGGAGATAACTAGAAGAGGATAGAATGGGTGGCTAAGGAATATGATAGAGCATGGATGAAGGGAATGTATACCAATAGGTGTCCAAAGCATGCATAGATAGGTGCCCCTATTTTGATCAAGATCACAAGAAGGATGGAGGGAATGGGAGATAAATGGGATATGATGGTAGGATGCAGAATATAGGTGGGATGGGGGGATTTATGAAGAGGACGGATAACAGGAAGACGGGTGCATAGCTGGAAGCATAGCAGATGGAGGGAATGCATATCAGGAAGTTGCCCCCCAAGTGCAGATGGGGATTTACACATGACACCTGTTTGCTAGGTTTTCATCATGGTACTTATCCAAGGCGCTTGTTTGCCAAGTTTTTACCATTGGATGAATTATTTCTCTTTACTATTTTGTTTTGTTTTGTTTTGTTTTTTTTTGAATTTTTGGATGTCATGCAGAAGGAGATGGTTAAGGATAAGGAAGTGGATAAGCAGATTTAGAAGACATGTAATAAGGATCAAGGTGTTAAGAGCCCATGTTTGAAGTGACTGTTGGATGTTGGTACAACCTTATTAGGCTAAATGGATTATGCATGGGGGTGAATTAGAGGGATTTGATGGGGTTGATACATGGGATAATGGATGGGATGCTGGAAAGGGTATGGATAGAATGAAGGGGTAGATATGTGATGGGGAGATGTGTTCAGGACCAACATTGGCACATGTGGTGGTGGATGTGGAAAGATAATAGGATTGATGGATGGAGAATGTGGGGATAATGGAGGAGATGGAGTGGTGAGTTTCGGGACATAAGGACCCAAAATAGACTTAGGAGATGAAAGGGGTGTATGATTAGCTTTTGGATTAGCGACTTTGGATGTTCTTACAGATTTTTCTTGTGATGGCATTGCATCTTTTTTCTTTGGGATCCACATGGTTTTGATCTTTGCTTGGGTGGGCCTTTTGTGGCCTACAGATTGGATTTAGATTTAGATTTTTCTTCTCTTCACCATGTATTTTAGAGGGGACATGGGGAGCCGTAGATTCATGTGGATGCTTAGATTTATGCATTTTTTCTTTAACAGCCAAAGTGCTTTTAGTAGCAATGGGATGGGTGTGAATGGATGGATGATGTGGACACATGAATGGAGGGATGGAGGTAGGATTTTTAGGATGATATGTGGATGGATGATGTATAGGTACGTGCCTTTGTTGATCTTGATTAGGGAACATGAGAGTGGGATAGTTATGATGGGCGACATGGATAGGTGATGGATGGATGAAAGGATGAATAGGACAAGATGGGGGAGGTGATTTTGGGATATAAGGGCCCAAAATAGACTTAGGACTTGGAGGATATGGGATGGGGGATGAGGGGACATAAGGACCCAATATGGATGGAGCAGATGAAGGAGGAAGATGGACAGTTGTTTTGAGGTGATATGATAGAGGAGGAGGGATGGCGACATATGATCTGGTAGGGCGATGAGAAGAGCCGACATGTCTTTTGGAAAAGGCTTGTTGAGGACGTCTAGAGGTTGTACCAACATTTTTGGATTGCGAGTCGTGAGTAGTACATCCAAGACCTTGCAGATACAAATGTTCTTTAGCTTGGATGGGCTCTATAATACCTTGCTCATGAAGGCCCAAACCTTTTCCTTGATAGTTCATTCTCTTGAGCATTCAATCTAGGATAGGATTTTTGTTATTCTGGAAGAATGATGCGAGTTCATCATTAGGTGGAAGAGGAGGGTCGGTGTATATGCTTTGTTTTTCTTCTACGAGGAGACCACCATGGAGGAATGTAAGAGTACCAAGGGGATATGCAAGCGGTGTAGGGATAGCAGTTTTAGGCGATGATGGGGGATCATGAGAGGGAGATGGTGGGATAGTAGCATGTGGATAGGTGATATCAGGAGAGGGATTAGGGGATATGATAGGATATGGATTTGTGGTAGTGGGCTCATGCGATGGAGATGGAGATGGAGTGGTGGAAGATTGAATGACAAGGGGATCATGGGATGGAACAGATGGGGGACTGTGATCTTGAGGTGGACTAGATGAGATGGTAGGATCTTGATTTGGAGAAGGGGATATGTTGGCATGCTTTGGATTAGACTCTTGGCATGACTCATCTTGTGTGGATGGCATGATAATGGACTCTTGTTGGGACTCTTCAAGTGGGGAAGATGGAGGGACAGAAGATCCATGAGGTTCATTGGAATGGGTTTTGGTGCTACTAGGAGTGGGAGAAGTGGATTGGATTTGGGTGGATCTAGGAGTAGAGGGAGTGGATTGGAATTGGGTGTCTTCGATGGATTCGGTGGTTCTTGGAGTAGGGGATGGGGGTTCAATGGATTTAGTGGGTTCAATGGTTCCAATGGTTTGAGCAGTACTAGGGGTGGTAACATCAATAATAGGTGCGGTATGGAGAAGGGTCTCATCACTAGTGGCCATGGATGATGGCTCTAAATGGCATGGTTCCATGACTTCAAGATGTGGAGTTGGGGATGGCTTCTTTGTAATGAGTCCTTGGAGAACTTCTGAAATGAGAGACTTGCATATGGTTGGCTTGGCTAGGGTGGTAGAAATGGATGAGGGATTATGGATTGGTGGACTAGGGTTGGATGGAGGAATGGGATCGAATGTAGGACCATGAGTAGATGGGGGATTAGGATTGGATGGAGGACTAGGAGTAGATGGATGAATGGGATTGGATGGAGGACTTGGAGTAGATGGAGGACTAGGATTGGATGGAGGGTTAAGGTAAGGATATTGGAGTGGTGAATTAAGATAGGGGACATGGATTGTGGATTAGGACAAGAGGATATAGGTGGTGTAGTGGGACAAGAGGATGTGGGGGATGGATTATAATAAGGGTATTGGGATGGTGGATTATGATGAGGATATGTGGATGTAGGATTAAGGTAAAAGGGTGTGGATGTAGGATTAGTATGGGAAGATTAGGAAAGAGGATTACGATAGGGGGACATGGATGGGGAATTGTAATAGGAATATTGTGATGGAAGATGAGGATAAGAGGATGTAGATGTTGTATAAGAGGATGATGTAGATGAAGGACATGACAAATATGGGGATGAAGAAGATACTGGATATCCATTGTCAAAGGTGGCATAAGGAGCATGATTAGGCATGGATGAAGACATAACAGGATAGCTCATAGGAGTTGTTGGATTTTGGAAAGTGGGTGGAGAAAGCTTACTAGATGTGATAGTGTTAAGGGGATCTATGTCGTATACCTCTTGATCAACAAGACTTTCGTTATCAGTGTCGACGTAATTAGGGTTTCCCTTGACCACTATTGATGGAGGATGAGGATTCATGATGATGAAAGGATAAATAGAATGGATCAAAGATGATGGACTAAAGCTCAAATCAGGATTTAAGTTAAGCTCAGATTAGGATCAGATTAAAGCTCAGATTAGGATGATTGGATGATGTGATGGGATTGATTTTGATTTTAATGGGATTTGGATTTTCATTAGATTTTGTTTGGATGTATTGGATTGGATCAGATTTTGATGGGATCAGATTTGGATTTGCAAGATTGGATTTTGATTGAATTGGATTGGATTATTAAGATCAATAGGATAGCATTGGTTGAACGGATGTGATTTGATTGATTGGGTAATTTGATCGAATGATTAGTTTTGATAGATTTGGACTATTGGATGGGTGTGATTGGATGATGAAAGATGTGAGAGAGAGACCTTAAGCTTGATCACAGGAAGTTACCCTTAGTGACCTAGAGTTTTGATTGATTAAGAGGATGATTATGGCATCGAATCCACCTTAGGATAGGAATGGATTGATTGGGCCAAGGATGATAACTTACAACACTGAATTCACCTCAAGATGGAAGCGAATTGATTGGGGTTGAAGTTAAAGGCGAATAATCAAATTCAAGTGCTATGGTCAATTTGGGTAACCACTTTGTAAAACAAGTTTAAGGAGGTTTGGTTATGAGTGGTGTTTGGCGGTAAAATTATGAGGAAATTAGAATGAATGGGTGGATTGAAGACGATTACGAAGAGTGAGTGGGGATTTATAATAGTTAAACAAAGGTTTGGAATGATGAGATTGAGGTTGAAACGGATCAAATGAAGGTTTCAGGAGGCTTAGAGTGACAAAATGGAGGCTTAGGATGATGAGGTAATGGTTGGGAATGATTAAATGATGGTTTAGAGGCTAAACAGATCCAAATGGGGTAATTTTGAGTCTTCGGGAGGGCAAATCCGCCCCTCTGCAGCAAAGATCAGGGCGTTGACAACAAAATCAGGGGCGTAGACAGCTTTCTGCAGCAAATCAGGGGCGCTGCCGCCTTTCTGTAGTAAAATCAGGGGCGTAGCCGCCTTTCTGCAGTAAATCAGGGGCGTAGACAACTTTCTGCAGTAAAATCAGGGGCGCTGCCGCCTTTCTGCAGTAAAATCAAGGGCGCTGCCACCTTTCTGTGGTAAGACAGAGTTTGGTTTTGATGGAAATGGCTATGGCAAGGACGCAAAATGATAAAGTAAGGCCAAAGTATCAAAAATTTGACAAATTTTTCACAAGAAAACACTTCAAGCAAGTATAATCCTATGATTAATATTAAGGGTATGGCAAGGCAAAGTCTTAATCTAGGATGCACAAGGCTTCTAGGGAGTCCTCGATATACTCTCGGTACGTGAGGCACAACCGTGAACACCAGTCCGTCACAAGCGTGAGTCGGGAACCCCAGCGAGATATTGAAAGGCTCAAACCAACTCTTCACGTCTATCTAGGTATCACCCTAGCTTCGATGCTCGCCAATTACGACGCAACTGGATTGGGGTACAACTTTCATTCTCCCCCCTTTATATACCCCGCCGGTACGCGTGGTTGGAATCGTCCCTTGGGGTGATGAAATCCCCAAGCCAGGTCCCACCAAGAGACACTAACCATTTAACTTCTCCCCAGGCTCACACGAGTGGGGAAAGCGAAAATTAATGCCCCCTTGGGTGACACAAGAACAAACAATCACATCAAGCAATGAAGTTTAATCCCCCTAATTAGACTATGTTCGAAAATAGCAAAGATAATTTTTTGAAAATCTGATCAAGTAGATGACCCTGCAAACAAATGTTAGTTGTCTTCTTCTTCGTCCTTGGTCAAATTACGCCACAATACTCTGCAAAACGTTAGCAAAAAACACCAATATCCTTGCCAAAATAGTGTTAGAGGGTTACTATTTGAAAATAACAAAAAAACGGAAGCAAAAACAAAGCTAAAATGGCTATTTTACCTTCCAAACTGTGCTGTTTTGGGGCGTTGCCGCCTTTTTGCAGTGAAATCAGGGCGCTGCCGCCTTTCTGCAGTGAACAAAAGGGCGCTACCGCCTTTCTGCGGTAAGGCAGAGGGCACTGCCACCTTTCTGTAGTGGCCAAGAGGGCGCTGCTGCCTTTCTGCTGTAAAATGGGGGCGCTGTGTAAAAATAGGGCACTGCGTAAAAACGGGGCGCTGCGTAAAAGCGGGGTGCTGCGTAAGAGCGGGGCGCTGCGTAAGACTGGGGCGCTGCGTAAAAGCGGGGCGCTGCCGCCTTTCTACAACAAACTTTGTCAGATTTTAAAGAAAAAAAGTTAGTTGTGCCCCCCCATTACAAGAAGAATGTTAGAAAAATCCTCTAAATATATCCCTAAAGACAACAAACGCGTTAGAAGAAAATAAATTTTCAAATACGGGGCGCTGCCGCCTTTCTGCAGTGGCCAAGAGGGCGCTGCCGCCTTTCTGCGGTAAAATGGGGGCGCTGCCGCCTTTCTGCGGTAAAGCAAAGGGCGCTGCCGCCTTTCTGCAAGTTTTTCCTGCAAAATTCTTAACCAAAAGAGGAGGTTAAATGCAAGACCCGTTTGTGGGTCCCACCGGGCGTGCCAGAAATGTGAACCTAAGAATTTTATCCTACTCTAAATGTGCAAAACAACTTAAAATTGCAAATGATAAAAGACTAAGGACACTTCAAGATTAGCCAAATGAGTGATAAAACAAGAAGGAAAATGGACAAAACAAGATATAAACGATTTCACCTTCCTTGCTGTTGATGTCTCCTTGATTGGCCCTTGCTTGGGATGATTTCTGTGCTCCTTAGATGATTGTTTGAGTGACTAAATGCAAGATTAGATGTGCAAAATGATTAAAAGAGATGGCTAAATGATGGCAAAGGATTGAGAATGCAAATTGGCAGCATGTAGTTATGAAAATCCAAAAGTGTTGAAAATGCCCTTGAGGAGGGGGTATTTATAGGAGAATTTGAATTCTCTAGAGAATTCAATGGTCAAGATTGATCCAACAAGGCCAAGATGAAGGGCTAAGGTGAGTTGAGGACTCACAAGCCCTCACATCTTGACATGTGGATTGTGAAGTGGATAAAGGTAGGATGATGTAGGTGATGTGGGAAGAGAGGTACATGATGTGGAGGAAGTACAAGTACCTTTCAAGTACATTGGGAGATGGGAAGAATCTTGGTGAATAAAAGTGAATTCAAAATTCACAAATGATCGGAAGAATCCGTGGATAAGACAATGTTCCCAAATGGGAGTTTATCACATGTGACTTGATGACAAGTCGTTAGTTCTGTGAAGATGCATGGAAAAGGGATTCTGAGGAATAAAAAGAATTAAAAAATTCCCTTGGAGGATGGAGAGAGTTGACCGCAAAAGTAATCGATTAGGCTTAATTAATCTAATTAGAAGATAAATGAGGATTAGAAGCCAACTTGCAAAAGTTGGAGGATGTGACACATCCTAATCAAGGATTAGGCATGTGCACATCCCTAATGAAAAATTAGGAGATGGATTAGGATTAGATGAAAATGACATGAGGAATTAAATAAATGTAATATTTATTTAATTTATTTGATGAAAAGAGGATTTAGAGGGTAAGGTATTTAATTATTAATTAAATACCTTAGGGATTTGGTAGAATTAAAGATATTAATTAAATAATAGTAATATTACTTAATTAACTCGGATAAGAGGATGTTTAGACGAAAAGTGATAAATTTGGATAAATTAAGTGTCCAAATTTGGATGTCTACACTATGGTTGTTGAGTGTTTAGCAAAGACCATTGGCTTTATATTTTATCCACGACAATACCTTTAGTTGCAACTAAAAACTAGAATCTCATCTTGATAAACAATGACATAGCTATCTATGTAATTGCCATAAAAGTAGTCGGTGAATTATAGAAATTTATGAAATGCTTGTTCGAAAGTACTTGTTTTAGGCTTTTAGCCATAGCAGCAAGGCAGTGAACTGTTTGATGAAATGCTTTGGTAGACATGTATGAAAAATGTGGTAGCATAGACAAGGAAGTGAACTAGTTGAAAAATGCCTCAAAGAAATGTGGTCTCATGGTGATGGAATGCCATGACAATCCATAGCAAGAAAATTGCTATGGATTGTCATGGAATTCCATCTCCATGAGACCACATTTCTTTGAGGAAAATTTTCAACCAGTTCACTGTCTTGTCTATACTATTGCTTACTATTATGCTTTGATAGATTTTTTCCAAGCATCCATAGCTTGTTCGAAATCACCTGTTTTAGGATTTTAGCCATAGCAGCAAGGCGACGAACTATTTGATAAAATTATTTGGTAGACATGTATGAAAAATGTGGTAGCATAGACAAGGCAAAGGAACTTTTGAAAAAAATGCCTCAAATAAATGTGGTCTCATGGTGATGGAATGCCATGACAAGAGAATTGTTATGGATTGTCATGACATTCCATCACCATGACCACATTTCTTTGAGGCATTTTTCAACTAGTTCACCACTGTCTATGCTATTGCTTACTATTATGCTTTGATAGATTTTTTCCAAGCATCCATAGCTTGTCTGAAAGCACTTGTTTTAGGATCTTAGCCATAGTAGCAAGAATGAACTATTTGATAAAATGCTTTGGTAGACATGTATGAAAAATGTGGTAGCATAGACAAGGTAGTAAACTGTTTGAAAAAATGCCTCAAAGAAATGTGGTCTCATAGTGATGGAATGCCATGACAAGCACATTGAGACCACATTTCTTTGAGGCATCCATAGCTTGTTTGAAATATTTTTTTTAGGCTTTTAGCCATAGCTATTGCTTATTATTATGCTTTGATATATTTTTTCCAAGCATCCATAGCTTGTTTGAAAGCACTTGTTTTAGGATTTTAGCCATAGTAGCCAGGCAGTGAACTGTTTGATAAAATGCTTTGGTAGACATGTATGAAAAATGTGGTAGCATAGACAAGGCAATGAATTGTTTGGAAAAATGCCTCCAAGAAACGTGGTCTCATGGCACAATGGAATGCCATGAAAATACATAGCAATTTTCTTGTCATGGCATTCCATCACCATGAGACCAAATTTGTTTGAGGCATTTTTTTCAAATAGTTCATTGCCTTGTCTATGCTACTGCTTACAATTATGCTTTGACATATTTTTTCCAAGCATCCATAGCTTGTTCGAAAGCACCTATTTTAGGATTTTAGCCATTGCAACAAGGAAATGAAATGTTTGATAAAATTATTTGATAGAAATGTGTGAAAAATGTGGTAGTTGCATAGACAAGGCAGTGAATTCTTTGAAAAAATGCCTCAAAGAAATGAGGTCTCATGGTGATGGAATGCCATGACAATCAAAAGCAATTTGATTGTCATGGCATTCCATCACCATGAGATCACATTTCTGTGAGGTATTTTTTCAAATAGTTCACTGCCTTGTCTATGGCTTGTCATGGCATTCCATCACCACATTTATTTGATGCATTTTTTCAAATAGTTCATTGCTTTGTCTATGCTATTGCTTACTATTATGCTTTGATAGATTTTTTTCCAAGCATCCATAGCTTGTTTGAAAGCACTTGTTTTAGGCTTTTAGCTATAGCAACAAGGTAGTGAAATGTTTGATAATTTTCTTTGGTAGACATGTATGAAAAATGTGGTAGCATAGATAAGGCAATTAATTGTTTGAAAAAATGCCTCAAAGAAATGTGGTCTCATAGAATGCCATGACAAGAAAATGCAATTGGAAGCTTCTCCTAGTTATTAGTTATGCAATTTGAAGTAATTGCATAACTGCTTAGGTTGACTTTGTAAAAACTATATTGTAATTGAAATTTTGTCATCTATCAACATCTAGTTATTAGTTATGCAATGTGAAGTAATGCTTTGAGTTTGAAAAAAGTGCAATGCAATGTAATCAACGATATGAATATAAACTACAAAAATCTATTTTTTACAATTCATTAGTTAAACTCTTTATTTTATTTGCTCGAGCTATATCTCTATACTATGAAAATGCCTTTCAATTTCAAAAAAAATAGTTTTTATCTCTTGTTCTACAATTTTTCACATTGTTTTTACATCCAAATTTTTCCTAATTTTTTCAAAAAATCTTATACTTTTGGTTTGCCGATTTTTTCCCCAAAAGATTTTTGCTGAGCACTATGGGTTTAACCTCAAAATCCTTCACACATATCTAGACTCAATTAGAAACCAAGAATGGCTAGACTCAGAAATAGAACATTTTCATTTCCATCCCTTATCTTATCTAGGTCAGATGAAAGCTAATAACCTATCCTCAATCAATTTGGGTGTTACCATTCACAACCCCACTCAATTTAACCATTTATCACTAGAGTATGCATGAAAAATTCATTGCAAAATAGATTAGAGTTTACTTCAGGGTTTGTGACAATCCTAGTACCAATTCATGCAATACTGCATCATCCCCTCTCTATGACATGCTAATGAGATCAAACCAACATATCCCTTCAGGATAACCGCAGTCATAGTGACTTGATGAGTAACCTTTGATTCTGATGACTATCCATTTACCGTCCTTACTCAAGCAAGTTTATGGCTATCATAATATGACATCCTTTATTTTTGACATGTATGTGATGGCAAAAAATTGTGTTGTTGCTGATAGTTCTATGAGTTTAAATATCAAGATCTAGGTGTGATGATTGTCCTTTTGTACAATTATGTTAGATCATGTAGCTTTTATGATATCTAAATAGCCTTATGAAAATCCTTTTTGGGTCTATGACTATCCTTAGGTAAGATAATGATTTCTCGTTTGCTTGACTGTAATTAATTTTTCATGCAATTATTCTTTCTTGGTATATATGGAAATTTTCCATGATAGGTTGTTGAACCTTTTGTTGTTGATATATGACTGAGATAACAAATTTAACATTCTTGGAATTGTATTGCTTTGAAAAACTTATCAAATTGTATCATCCAAATATACGTTATGCTTTGTCTTTAACTTGAGGTCACAATCCATCATTCAAGTTGTTGTATTTATTGGCATGGTCTTCCTAGCTCTGATCACTAGCTTCCATATTCAAAAATTCCCAACCACCATATTCAATAAATTTATCTGGATCATCAGTAATAGTCTTCAAAATTGGTCGCTAGTTCAAGTTCATTTTGCTTTCATAATACTTTATATCCATGGAGTTCAACCATTCCTTGATGCCATCAAGCGAAGATTGAGGAATGGCCTCAATGCAGAGTACATCCCGCTTGAAGTCTTTGAAAACAATAGCCATATCAAATGCATTTTTCCCAAGTCCTACTCTCTCAAGGTTAACAATCTCAATCTCACTAATATTGATTACTAAGAAAGGTAATTCCACCAAATCTACCAAACAGTTTACCATAGGAACAATAAAAGCAGACACTTTGAAAGGAACTCCATGAAAACCAAGCTCTCTAAATTGTTTATCAAACTCTAGTTCAAAATATTTTAGATGAGGCTGCTCCCATAGCTCTGTTACTCGCTTGACAAATCCTTGAAACTCTGCATTGATTTTTTTTTTCCTGTCCCTCTCTTGCTATTCTTCCTCAATTTCATCAGGATCATACATTGACCTTCTTGCCCCTCCTAAAGTTTGGACCACATCCATTACCTCCACATAAAACTAGACATCCTTGGTCTTCTTGGTTCACACCATGATATGGTTATGTAAATGAAAATGAAGCAAAGTAATCATCTCCTTCTCTACTGGTTGGAAGAATGCATGCTTAATGTTTTGATACATGATATCAACTCTCTCTTCTGTTCTCATGGTTGAATACCAAAATCCATTATGGTGGGCCTCCAGAGTTTCAATAATCTTTCTTCCTCTTCTACCAAATGTTGACATATTTTACTAACATTTATTAGAATTGTTGCATGTTTTACATCATTGGAATGACATATTAGCTATAATTTTTTTGAAATTTTATTATGGTATGTGCACTTTGATATGATGTAATATGATTATATGCACTTTGATATGATTATTGCATGAAATAAATAAAACTTTTCATTTTAAATGTTTTTTTTTTGCAGAACATGGATCTTCCATAAGATCAAGATGATCCACATGATATAGATCCAGAATATGTTGGTTTTGGTACAGATCACATGGCAAAGGATGATGATGCCGCAGATACAGAAGACACTGAGGCCGATGACAATGACGATGATGACAATGATTATCATGATGATGATAATCACGATGGTGATGATGATGATGAGGCAGTTGCTGGTAGTAGCCAATGATATTCATGATCATATAGATTGCATCATGGATCATTGCTGATATATCGTTATGATGCCTCTTTTCATGGTTACTATCATATGTATCATTTTCATGGCCTGCAATACCATATTATTGAGTTGTATCATTTTGACATGTATCATTTTGACTTATATCATTTGGACATGTATCATTTTGAGTTACATAATTTATCATTTGGACTTATATCATTTGTACATGTATCATTTTGACTTATGTCGACTGGTGGACATGTATCATTTTGACATGTTATTGATCTACTAGCATATTTGACTTTCATTTGTTTTAGTTATATATGATGATGATCTTATCAGTATTGACTTGTCAATTTATATATATGGAAAGTGGTCGATGATTTTTGGATGGATATTTATTAGGTATGATGATTTTTATTTACTGCTCAGGATGGATGTTGTCAAATTCAATTAAATTATAGATATTTGACTCATTTTAATTATAGATGATGATCATGTTATAATAATTATCTTGTTATTTAATCATATGAGTTAAATAATTAAATTACTTACTCTATAATCATATGAGTTATTTAAGAGGCATGATATATATTTAACTAATTAAATTAAAATAAAACATATTAAATTAATAAATGGAAGCAAAAAAAGAAGCATTTTTAGAAGCAAAAAAGGAAGCAACAATGGAATCCAAACTAGAAGCAAACCAGAAGCAATCTTGGAAGCAAAACTTGGCATTATCTAGGAAGCAAAAATAGAAGCAAAAAAAGACAAAAAAATGGAAGCAGAGCTAGATGCAACAAGCGACATTATATCGGAAGCAAAATTGGAAGCAAAACTAGAAGCAATATTGGAAGCAAAACTGGAAGCAAACCTGGAAGTAAAACTGGAAGCAAAATTGGAAGCAAACTTGGAAGCAACACTGGAAGCTGTGAATGGTGATCTTGTACCTACAAAAACACAACAAACAATCACACAATTAGATCATTATGCAAGTTAAATCAACATTCCCCATAGAATTCATTTGAAATGCACAAAATAAGAAATGAAAATGAAAAACACAAATGAAAACTATCAAATCCTATCTAATGCAAGAAAAATCTCAATCCCATGGGGGAATTGGTGAGATTTTGATGTGGAAAATGGCCCTTTCCCAATCCCTTGTAAGCTTGAATGACGATTTGATGAAGATTTGATGCTCCTTGGTTGAATTCTTGCATAACCTAGCTATGAAGATGAGAAAATGAATGAACAATGGATGAGCAAATTCAAAATCTGAAGATAATGTCTTTGCATGAAGTTGTGGATGATTGTGGATACAAAATACAAATGAAAGCCTCTTATTTATAGATGAGAGTGATGGAGAATGAGGCAAAATGGATGAATGTGGGATTAATCATCAACCAATGGCCAAATGCCACTTTTCAAGATGTGAGAGGATGAAGGTTGAACACATTTTGATGAATGTGCCAATAAATGATATTAGGTGGAATTTCAAATTTATGAAATGACATGTTGGAGGGAGAAAGAAATGAATTAAATGCCACTTGGCTCAATGCACAAGGACATGTGAGAGGTATTGAATGCCTTATTGGAAGGACAAATCCCTTTGGAGGGATTTTCAAATTTGGAGGAATATTCCCTTTTGATGCCATGTTGAGAGAAATTAGAAGATTTAATAAATCAATTAAAATGATTTATTGTGCAAGTTGCAAAAGCTAGAGGATGTGATGGATTGAGATTAAGATTAATCAGGATTTAATTAATTTTAAAGGGAGATTAGTTGATATGACCATTTGATTTATTTTTTTGGATTGATTTAAATCAAAATGAGAAGAAAATGAATTAGACTTAATTAAATAAAGATTTTGATTTATTTAATTAAAGAGGGATGATGTTAGATTAAATCAAAAAAAGATTAATTTATTTAATTTAATAGAATAACTTTAGAGGTTAATTAAATAAAATTGATTTATTTAATTACA
>VDFB02149183.1:0-40646 GCA_007258455.2 Sequoia sempervirens | reverse complement strand
GAATACATTTTATCTGTCTATTTTTACTGGATTTTATTTTGTTATTATGAATTGTTGAACTATAGCTTGTAGGTATTTTTTTTCTTAAGGGTACTATAGCTTCTGAATGCATCTTATATTATCAAAAACATGCAAACACATAATAACAACAAAATAACATTTAAATTTGAAGGCAGGGTATTATACATAAATGTATAAAATAATGGAAAAGAGTCAATGATAGACAATTTCCATTAATTCAGAAGCTTGAAGTTTTGTTACAATAGTAGAGATGTAAAATATGCATTAGTGTCTATATTAGAGAATGGGATAAGAACCTATAAAAATAACAATGAAGTTTTTTTTTATGTTAAAGAATAATAGAACTAATGATATAAACTCTAACTTTAATTTCCTATAAATAATGATGAGAAACAAACAACTAGCAACACAACCCAATTTGTAGACATGGAATGGACACCCTTGATGACACAAGAATGGCTAAAAATTAATGATATAATTGATTAAGTTTGCAATCCCCTATGAATTCCATTATAAAGAATAGTCATAAGTGTCTGATATGATAGGAGGAACTCTATAGGATATCACAAAAGCACAACATCACATATATATGATTTGTAATTCATTGATGGCACTATAGAAGAGTTGTGAGCCCAAGAAAATGTAGGAGAGGAAGTTGTTGAGCATTAATGGTGAGTTCAACTTGAAATCACACCCATCTTGGCTCATTGTGGATATTTGGAGGTCATCTGCCAATATCTCTTCACTGTAGTATGGAAAAATGGATGGGATATGAATGTATGTATGTTTTTGTTGAAGTTTTGCAACATCCTTCATCACATTTACTTGTATTGGTTCTTCACTTTTGTGTAATATAATAATTTGATCATTGTTCAAATATGGCAGGAAATTGAGATACATCAATACATATCTGGACACCCCAAAAATTCATACAAATTTGTATACACATGAAATGCATGCAATATCCAACCTTGTGAAAGAATAGTTAGTGTTGGGTTGGGGCCTTCATCAGGCTTAGGAGGAAAAAACTATTCATACTAGAAACTTACATGTTTCCCTCTTTTATCTAATTTACTTAGAATGTCCTACTAGTGATGTCAAAAAGGAAGTATGATTACATTATCTCCATGTCAATATGAGAAGGAATAACTTTGGGTGGGATAATTTCATGATGATTTCATCAAAGGTGAATGGTGTTAACAAAGGCTATGATAACATAAATATGAGATTGGGAGGTAGTTAAATGGACTGGAAGTGGATATGTGAAAGGATCTAACTGAACTAGATGAATCCACTTAATACATGAGGAAGATCATATTTAAAAGTATGCAAGGGTAGGTTGACTAGGATATACAAAAAATTAGGTGATAAGTGTTATGTATAGTTTTGATGGAAAATTGCACAAATTCACATGGACATCTAATTCCTAGAAATTTAGAGAATCAGGTAGGAATTACACTTTTGAATTATATCATGTTTTGATGGAAAACATCACAAATTCACTTAGACATTTGATTCCTATAAAATTGGAAAATTGAATGGCAATTGGTCTTTTGAATTATATGTTTATTTTTTGTAGAAAGCCCCATAAATTCACTTGGAAATTTTATTTCACAAATACAAAATGACATATTTAACTACTCTATGTGGAACCTCCATCAACATTTGAATGTAGGAAGTTAGGCAACATCCACCTGCATCATTAGACTTAGCCAATTTCATGATTCAATTAAATATGAAATAGACACTAGTATTGGGCCCATGCAAGAATTTAGGCCTCATCTAAAACTATAGAAAAACTATTAACATCTACACCTTTAAAATTTGAACCTATTTATATGGAAAATCCTAGAAAATCAATAGACCACAAAATCCTTATAACTCATCATTTTTTGGACTTTGACTTCCAACTAGATGTAGGAAGAAGACCTCTATCTTTTTGCATAGTAATATTTAGCTATTTTTCATGATTTCTTCTCATGCCAAAAAGATAAGGTGATGAGTGGTTGCAGTGATTCAAGTAGGATTTGTATGGACATGAAATCTCTACAATATTGAAATAGAACTAGAACACCTGCAACTACATAACTTGGTCGAAATATCCCAAAAATTCACTTGATTGGGAATGTGGGTACTTATTTAGCCTCTTTACACAATGGAAAGCTTAGAAATTCCTCACACAACCAATATTTGGATTTTTTGAAATTTGGTGAATAACTAAGGTGCAAGCAGGAGGAGATCATAACACAAAAATACAACTGACCCAAATAACCAGAAAAAATTTCTTAAGTTACTTATCAACAATGGAAAACAAGGGTGGCACAAAGTGCCAACACTTTGAAAACTTTTGTGGGATGACTTCATGCTAATCATGAGAAGCTAGAAGCCTTAAAAATTCATTGAGCATAGAGCCAAGGATCATCAACAATAGGGTTTTCCTCAACATAATAAAAAATGGAATAGAAGAAATATACAAAAACACTTGGAGGAAAGAAAAAACTAACAATGTCTAATACCATGTATTGAACATAAAAAACTTATCTTAATATGTAAAAATTATGTAAATAATCACCTCAAAAGAAATGATTGAGGTGTGTCTCATTAATTGGGGTAGGTAGCTCCTATCAATCCAATTTTGATAGCTAGAATAAATTATACTACTTTCACTCAAAAATCATGCAAGGTCCACTCCACATTGAGTCAAATTTAGCATGTTTTCTAGGTCTATTCTTCCCATTTGAGGACAACATATCCTTATTTGAATTTTTTTTGGGATTCTCTCTTGCCAAAAGACCTCTTCGTTCATGCTTGGTGAATCTTGATTTTCTTCATTGTTTGATTTATTGTCTCCTCTAGCTCCATTAGTTGCGCAAACCTGATTGTCATTGAGTCTTCCTTTATCATTTCCAACTGATTAGTCAAATTAAGAGCTGGAAATTCAATGGATATAGGAAACCTTGCTTCTTTTCCATAAACGAACATGTATGGTGTATTTCTAATTGATATTTTGAGGGTTATTCCATCAACCCATATGGTAGATTTTAACGCAATGCATCAATAACTCTGGTTATCCTCAATTGTCCTCATAATAATCCTAATCAACTTCTTGTTTATGGACCGAACCAATCCATTTCCTTGAAGATAGTAGTTTGAGGATATATTAATATAAATACCATTATTTACAACCAATTCACTTACCTTTTCTCCCACAAAAAAATATTGTTGTCTGATATGATTGAATCATGTACACTAAACTTGTGACAAGGTTTTCATAGAGGCTTAGGACTACACTTTTCAAACTTTCCTCTTTTAGTTCTATAACCTATATCCATCTTGTAAAATATTAAGTAGATGTAAGTACCCATTTGTGGCCCACACTTGAAGGTGAATTAATAACTCAAATAAAATATAATCCCCGCTTCATAAAGGGGTATTCAACATGAATAGGATGCAAAGGAAAGGCTTCTAGCTTCTCTTTACTTGAGAAAAATGCACATTTCTTAAAAATTGTTACACATGAGTGAGCATGTTTGAATAAATTAGGAAAATAATAGCTCTCTCTCATTATTTTTATCATTGGTGTTCTTGAAGAAAAGTGACCTCCTGCTACCCCATCATGGAATTCTTTCAAAACTTGATCAACTTGGTTGGTATCAATACATATTAGCAATACACCATTAAAATATTTCTTAAATAAAACACCATTTAAGAGCATGTAAGGGATAGTATGTAATATAAAGTATATTCTCTTTACTTTACCCAAACCTAGAGCCCATATATACCTTCTTGTAGGAAAGTAGTTATATCATGTATCTAGCTTCTCTAGGTGCAAAGTTTATTGTTTTCTTATCCTACAACAACAAGGAATCTTCTATAAGAATCTCAAATGTTTAAAAACAAGTTGTTCATATAGGCTCTTTCCTCTCATCGACTTGGTGAACTTGAATTCTATGCCATACTCCATGACCTTTGTGATCAATCTAGCTCTTTCCTCATTGATATATTTTCTCAAGAGGAATTTCTTAATACTAGCATGAGGAACCATATATTGGATCTTTTTGTTGGATAGAATGAGTCTAAATTTTTTGAATACCCCTAACAACAATAAGGACCTACCTCTCTACATAGTTATACTTGAGTTCATAATCTTTCAATCCTTCACTAAAGAAGACAATAGGGTGCTCAAGATTGTCATTGTTTAGTTGTAATAGAAAGGTTGATATCCTTGATTCTCCTTCAAAGGTGTAAAGGATGAAATATTTATTATAATTTGGATGGAGAAGAGTTAGATCTTGAGAAATTACTTGTTTTATGGCCTTGAATCTATCCTTTCTACCTTTTGTCCAACTAGACACTAAGTTTTTCTTTAGCATTGATGTGGTGGATTTTACTCAAGTGGCAAGGCTAGGAATGAATATTATCAAAAAATTAATTCACCTAAGGAACCTTTGTAATCCATTTATATGACTCAAGAGAATAATTATTAAAATAGCCTTCAAACTTTTTGGTTCAATTTCTACACCTTCCTTGGACACTGTGTCCTAATAGTTTACCTTGATCTATAACAAACACACATTTTTAAGGATTCAGAGACACATCCTATTCCTTTCATTTGTTGAAGACCTACTCTAGATGATAAAAATGATCCTTCATATCATTTAAAAAATAGTAATTTCATCAAGATAGATGAGAAAAATTTCTACTAGTACCCCTTCAAAGGCCATGTCCATTTCCATTTGAAAGGTTGCATCAATATTTGTTAGGCCAAAAGACAGTTTTTAGCATGTATAACTACCCCACTTGACATTGAATGTTGTTTTATGTCAGTTTCATTATTGAACTAGAACCTAATTGTAGCCTAAGTAACCATCCATGAAAGAGAACCTTTCTAAATCACTTACCTTTTTCAAGAATTATTTCACAGAAGGAAGGGGATAATAGTCTTTAAGAGAAACCCTATTAATGACTTGGATGTCTACACATAATCTTATCTCCACATTATTTTTCCTCATAGGAATAAGAATTTAGGCCCAAGAATAGTGTTTCATGGAAAGATGATGTTCGCCTCTATGAGCTTGGCCAACTCTCTTCTCATTAAAGGGTCAATTTTTTTATTTACCAACCTTTGTTTCTACTTGATAGGATTTGTATTTGGGTTTAGTTCAATGGTATTTTGTGCTAAGCTTGTGTAAAACCCTTTAGGTCTTCATATTTTAATGCAACTACATAATTGTATCTATGAAAACCATTAATAAAAAAAATGGATGTAGAGCACACCATTCCCAATTCCAATGATCTCTCTTCAATAATGGAAATTGGATTGTACTAACCTTTCTTTGCACCCAAGTTCATCTTCTTTCCCTTCAAGAAGTCATGAAAATTGAAAATTGCTTCTAGGGTGAAAAGACCCTTAGGTAACTTGTTGGTGTTGAGCCACATGATCTAATCACTGAAGGTGTAGAGTTCCTCCACTGAGAGAAGGTGGATAGAGGAAGCATCTTCTAAAATATTTGTTGGGTAGAGGGTAGTTTGAAGATTTTTTTTTGAAGGAAGATTACAACAGATGAAATGGAAACTTTGTGAGAATCGAGGTTCGATTGCAGCATGGAACTATTCCAAAGAAGACAATGTGTAGAGACTTAAAGAAATTTGAGAAAAGATTTCAAAGATGGCTCTCATGTTGTTACCCTCCATTCAAGTGGAGCTTGAATACTTTCTTCATTGCGAGTATGATGTGAAGCATCCGGGTTCAATGCAATCTAATTTTGGTAATCATTTGACAAATGCCATATTATAACTAAAGCTCACTTTTGCAGGAATCATCCTCTCAAGCTATTCAATTTATCAGTCAATTGCAAAAAAAAGAAGAAATAAATAAATTATTTATTATATTTCCTTTATGAATGGGATTGGCATAGCTTCATAATATAAGATAATTTGAAAGGGCCACTTTAGAATTTGAAAAGTCATACATTAGAAGTTGAAGTGAGGAGGAGAATACGAATAATAGTAGTCATTTAAAATAGAGAGAAGGTGTCAGTTGAGGAGAAATAAGGTGGTGGTGGAAAGGTTGAGTGGATGCATAGGGTGGAAGGAGATGAGTAGGAGGGGCACGCCAGAGAGAAAGGAGACTCTGCGCAAACCCTCCCCAAAGATGCATTCACAAAATAAATGCCAAATTTTGTGCTTAAAGAAATTCTGAAGTTCTTCCTTATGTCATCCCATGAAAGATCCAATGTTGAGAATTAATATGTACCAATCATAAGGCAGCATAAAATGAATAGTGATTCCACCACAAAATTTTGATTACAGAATGCAACATATTTCTATATGTTGAATCGACATAGCAAGAGGATATAAGAATAGCGATTAGGTTGGTTCATAGCATCAAATGAATGTTGAGCTGTAAAGAGGTCAAACTTCAAGGAGGTGTCATAAATGAGGTAAGGATAGGTAGCAATTTGGGAAAGAAATAAATCAATTCCTAGAAGGATAGTATGACAAGTTAAAGAAATCTTGGTGGAGTTGGTGAAGTGATGAAAAGGAAAGAAAGAGTTTGCATGCAGATTTAAATAAGGAGGAAGGTGTTGTGTGGCTGAATATAGGAAAGAACATGATATGAGTATGTTGGCCAATATATGTAGGGTGAAGGAGAATATGTTTTACATCATGAAGTTGAAAAATAGCAAGCGGGGAGAAGGATATGTGGAACAACTAAGGCACACAAGTTTGATTGTAGTTTGATATGGGAGTCTAACCAGATTATTGTGAGGGGGAATGAAAAGTCGAAGTTGAAAAGATAGGGGGTTGTGAAGTTTCCTGTGAATTGTAATCTTTGTTTTTTTCATGAAACATAAATACAATTATTGAAATGTTTTTAAATTTGAGTAAATTGATGTGCAGTTGTAACTTGATTAAAAATTAACAGAAGTAGTTGTCAATTTTGGAGAGTAATCATTTATTGAGTCTTTTTGTAATCTGCATTTGGGTGAAATTGGAAGATTTTTGTTTGATTTGCATTAGATTGGTATCAGAGCTATAAGATCATGAGAGTTCAAGGTATGCACCAAGACAAGAGAGTTGTGAGGGAAAGTTTGTTGGAGGTGTGAAAGAGAGTTTGTAACTGCTATCCTCCAGTAGAGATAAATTTTGGTAGAAGGTGTAGAGTTCCTCCTCTGAGAGAAGGTGGGTAGAGGAAGCATCTTCCAGAATCTTTGTTGGGTAGAGGGTATCTTGAAGAAAGTGTTGTGTGAAGGTAGATTACAACAGATGAAATGGAAACTTTGTGAGAATTGAGGTTCGATTGCAGCATGGAATTTTTCCAAAGAAGACAATGTGTAGAGACTTAAAGACATTCGACAAAAGATTTCAAACATGTCTCTCATTTTGCTACCCTCCATTCAAGCGGAGCTTGAAACTTTTCTTACCCAGGAGTATGATGTGAAGCATCTAGGTTTAGTGCAATCTGATTTTGGTAATCAATTAACAAATGTCATATTATAGTTGAAGCTCATGTTTGCAAGCATCATCCTCTCAAGCTATTCAATTCATCAGTGAATTGAAAAATAAAAATAAAAATAAATTATTTATTATATTTCCTTTATGAATGGGATTGACATAGCTTCATCATATAAGGAAATCCAAAAGGGCCACTTCGGAATTTGAAAAGTCATACATCAAAATTTCAAGCAAGGAGGAGAATACGAATTATAGTAGAGTCATTTAAAATAGATCGAAGGTTCCAGTTGAGGAAAAATAAGGTGGTGGAAGGATAAAAAAATACTAGGTAAGGGGGTTGCATGGGTAGCGGCATGGTAAAACCATGCTCACTTTTGTAGCAAATGAAACAATTAGACAGTGATATACAAGGAACTTGAAGGTAGATCAAACGAATGTCGTGAGCTTGACACACATTTTAGAATCCAAAGGCAATAAAAATCACCACTATTAAGAAAGAGAAGAATCTATGTGGCTAAAAGAGAGAGGTGTGCATAGAGTGAAAGGAGAAATTGCAAGTTGCGCAAGGAAGATTGGAAGGAGAGAAGTTTCACCAACTTAGAACCGAAGGAGGATCTACTAAGAGCAGTTTTGAACATAGAAATTAATGCCTAAAGTAGTGTGAGAAATGGGTGTGGTGAGGAAAGTTGAGAGCACAATTTGGGAAAAGTTTGGCATATGAAGATATTTTCATCTGAGAAGGAAGCACTGAAATGTCCTTTTGTATGGAAAACAGAGCATAGAAAATGAGTTAATAAAATTACAGATAGAGAATTAAAGAAGCGCAGAATGGGGTGTTTGAACAAAATGTAAATAGCTTGGCGCCAAGAGTATCGAAAGGAGTCAAAGATAATTTCAGAATATAATAAAAACAAAGGAAACCATAATAGAGGGTAGATGTGAAGGAGAAGAAGATAGAGATAGAGGGATGAGAAAAGGAGTTGTGCAGATCTTGGAGGAAGATTTAAACCGAATTCAAATTTCAGTGGTAGGTATAAACATGTTGTGATTAGAGAGATATGGCAGAATGTATAGAAAGTGCAGGGAATAGTGAATGAAGGAGGTTGTGTATTGAGGGAGGCACAAAGTTTGTGATTTCATGGAAGGTGTTTAGAGTAGCATGTTTGGAAAATGAAGGGTTGGACAGAGAAGAGAGGCAATTAAATTTCCCAAGAAATTGTAATGGTTTGTTTTCATGAAATCAAGAATAAAGCTATTGATTTATTTTCAATTTTGTATGAAATGGATGCAATTGTAAATTGATTAAAATCAACACAAGTAATTGTTGATTTTGGATTTGATCATCATGGAGTCTGTGTAATATGAGTTTTGTGTGGAATTCGGTGAGTTGTTGTTTTTTGCTCTACATCACATATTGGTCTTATACCATGAACCAATTTTTTGCAAAACAATCTACTTCATTTTATAGGAAGTTGGCAATTTTTTTATCATATTGAAAGACTTTCCAACTTACCCAATTGTCTATAATAGTAGGCATTACAAAATAACCTAATGTGTTGTTCCCCTTTTTTGCAACATGTGTTGGTGTATCAAACTGAGCACCAATTATTGCAATTATATCATGTTTATTCTAACCTCTAGGGATAGCCTACATTCCAAAGCCCTCAAAAACCTCAATCAAATCCAGAAAACTACGTTCTATGTTATAATTTTATTTATAATTATCTCATTATCTCCAAAGACATGCAGTAATTTCATCTTTCTTTTTTATACAATTTGGAGACCTTGAATTAAGGCTTTGTGTTCAACTTCACTATTAGTGCAATTGATCTAACATTTGAAAGAGAAGTAATATTTATCCTTGTTAGGATATACCAAAATAACAAAAAAACTTACACCATTTTTCTTTCTTTAAGCATAAAAAAATAGTTGCCACAATGTATCTATATTTTCTTTAGTCTTCATGAGGTTGGGGATAGGACTATCTTCCTCATGTATGTAGTAGCCACCCAACCCAATCTTCTCTACTTTAGTAACTGAATCAAACTAAATAATTTCCCTAATCATTTAACAAGAAATAAAGGATATCTTCTAGGAGAATAAGAAGCTCATGAATGGTACATTCTTACTCTTGGTCATGCAATGTGTATTTCATATTAATGGGGTTGGGAGTGTAAGTTTCAATGTGATTTTTAGTAAATTTTGGTTGTACTTTTAAGGTCACTTTTGTACCATATCTTGTCTTGAATAAAGTGTGGGACCAATCAAAGGATAGATACCCACCTATCATGATAGTGAGCTTTGTAGAAAAATAGATTGTAATGAAGGTATGTAGGTCAATGATCGATATGGCTTACAACACAATGAAACTAGGGCATGTGTGCAAGGTCAATTTTAAGTCATTATTGACCCCAACTATCTTAATATTAGTTCCATCTAACTAGAAAACACCATTATTCATAAGTTCATACTTAATGCAAAGGAGATCAACTACTTTCTCTGGAATAACACAGTTGCTAGCCCTTGAATCTATCATACAATGGTGAACTATATGATCACAAATGATAAAGGAAAAATGAAAGGGAGGCAACCTACTAATTTTTCTTGAATTTTATTCCTCCTTAGGTTGCACAAAGCTGGTCGGAGCTATAGTTCCCTCTTTTTCTGATATATCACTTGGTTGCTTGAGCCCTTTCAAAGATCCTTTTAGCAAATCCCTTTAAGATGGAATGGATAGATCCTCCCACATGGTGAAATTCGAGATAGCCCTCTTCATTTGATCTACTTTATTAAAAGGGGCATAAATATCCTTTCAAAAACCTTTTAGAATTATAGGATCCATTTTTGTTGTAGGCATAGTATGTGGTTGATTATGTATTGTATCACCCTTGTTGATAGTCTACTTTTGTTACAACATAGTTTCCTTACATAATGCATTGGAAATTATAGTGTCTTTGAGAGGTTGATTACTGAACAAATATAGGATACATGCCACAATCCAATACTCTCCTCTCTGACCTTCTATTTTGGGCAACAATATCAACACCTAACTAATTTAGGCTAGAAAAATCCATTTCATGCTAGTTGAAAAAATGTAGAATCTCCTAGTATGTGATCTTGTCCACCCATAGCTACTTGAATTACATAAAATTGTTGTCCCAAAGTAGAAGGTTCAGTTTGAACCACTAGATTTTGCACATAGTAGCCATTTTCAAACATATTCAAATTATGCGGTTGATTTCATGGATGACACCAATCATTCCTTTGAGAAAGATTGTTCTCAGTTGGGACAATAGATTTCAATATACTTGTGGTAATTTGATTCATAGTGTTCAAGGGTATAACATGATTCCATTGATTTTTCCCTTGATATAGTGACCTACTTTGTTGATGGCATTGGCCTTGATGTTGGTAGGGTCTACTATTTTGAGTTTGTTGCCTCTTTATAGTAACTAACTCATTACCAAAATTCTATAATAATCCTTTAAAATCATGGAATTCATTTGAAGGCTCAATAGAGGTAAATAATTGACTAGTAGATGCAACTAGAATAGGAGACAATGTGGATTGTTGTGTTAGACATTCTGGGAATATAGGCATTGGAGGCCTTAGAGAAATATTTGAAGCATGTAGTATATAATTTTCTTCCTTGATGATAGCATCAAATGCATCTCACAAGGTTACTCCACCCATAGACTATATAATGATAGTAATATCACTGTTAAGATCCTTAAAAGATTACATGAAGGCATGATTTAGGGATGGTTTCACTAGAGCACCTGGATTCTATCCCTAGTCTTCTAAAATATAAAATTAATCTTCCATGAACTGATGGGGAGATCTCTTTATGACTGTTAACTACTCTACAAGTGATAGATGGTCAATTTTATCTTCATAACTTCTCTAGCTCATCCCAATTATGAATAGGTTTAGGACACAAGCCTTTATACTAGTACAAAGCCTTCCCTTTTAATGAGGCATCTAAAAGTATAACTATGATGTTTTATTTGATATCATGGATAAAGCAAGTGTTGGCCACATTTTAGATGTGTTCTATAGGGATAGTGGCCATTTTACCAGTGAATTAGGGAAGATCCTTTAAGGAAGAAATTGGGATATCATTTATTTGGGCTAGCACCAAAGGGCTATTTCCAATAAATGTTGCAAACACTTGATTTCTTTGAATAGACATCTAAAACAATGATATATTTATCTATGCATCTAAATGAAATAATGCGATCTAAAAAAATAAAGGATCTTAATGAATATAATAAAAATAATATTCATTGAATAGCCATCTAAAACAATGGTATGTTCCAACAAGGCTAAGAGATTGAATTTCAACCTCAAAAGTGAGCCAGTTAGACTTGAGTTGATGATTCTTTAATGATAGAAAATGAAAAGGAAGGATTCCAACAATGCAACTAAATGAACTATATGATATAGTATGCAAATTACAGATTCTTGAATGTATAGAAATTGAAACAACAATTTGGAGGAAAATTTGAGAAGGGTCTGATAGCATGTACATGTCACCAAAAGATATTTATGAGTAGTGCAGAGGGACTGATTCACCCCTTGGTGAATGGGTCCTTAATAGGGCTTCTGAAAAAACATTTTATAGTCCTCTAATGTTAGATCAGAGATGTTGATTTCTACTTGCAAACTTGTCAAAATGGCATAAATAAATTCTACAAATTATTTTTTGTGTCTTGACAACTTTGATGACAACAAATGCAAGAATGCAAAACTGCTCTTTAAGATCTCTTCAATCCTTCTTCAACTTGTAATCTACACATACACAAAGGAAAAAATGTTTTTGTTGTTTGTATGGGGGTTTTCCTTTGTCAAACAATGGTTTAATAATTAAACCTTGATAAAAGATAATAAAAAGCAAGAAAATGATGAATGAACACTTGTTGCAACTCACCACCATTTAGTGGATTCTTTGAAGGATTGAAGTCATACACATCTCTTCAAAGGAATTGGATATCTTTTGCTTGGTTTGGTTGAATGCTTGAATGCTTGAGGATTTATAATGCATGTTAGCATCCACAAGACATCATGAACACACATAAACTTTGACATGATGTTAGGATCTTTATTGTTGTTCATAATGAATGATAATGATGCTCTTGAGTGCTCTTGACAATAATATTTTCTCTAGATATTTTCTGAAAAGGTGTGTGTTTGTTTGCATGATAGATTTTAAATGATAAAAGACTATTTATTTAGAGATGTTTATCTAATTTCTTGAAAATTATATTCCAAAAGCCGAAACTTACAATTTGAAATTGGATCATTAAAAGTCCTCCATAAACATATTTTAAAATAGGTCCTAGCACATAAAGGGAACCCATTCGTCCATGAGCGAATGGATCTTAGCCTATATTTCTAAGACTCATAATCCATGTTTAATTAAGCATTAAATGTGTTTATTTAATCTTGGTTCTTCTTTCGAAAAATGGTAAAAATAAGGCTTTGGAATGCATAATTTATTAAATTGGAAGCTTAATAAGAGACCCAAACATAATGTGAGATTGTAGAAGTATACAATTTCCTACGCCACTTAAAAATGTTATATTGACAGTATTCTTTAAAAATAAATATATAAACAACAATTGAGAAGAATGTAGGCGGCCGTTCTAAACCCTAGAAAGAATGTGCAATACGTCAATTTTAAAGCGACCCCTTCAACTTTGCTTCAAGCACGACTGTCATACATTCAACTTGACCTGCTAAAGGAGTGAACCAAACCTGCGATTAAAAATGAACATTACAGCACGACTACTGAGCACCCGATTTTCTCGAGACCTTTTGTTGTTGTATACGGCGTGCATTACTTCTGTGACTTTCACACTCCCATCGTCGTCATCGTTTAAATTTCTAAAATGATAACTGAAGTCAAGTCAGAGTTGGTCCAGGCTTTTTTGAAAGGGCAGTCAGTTCGAAAAGAGAAAAAAGTTGTGGGCATTGATTTCCATTTTGTCATTGATATGTTGGAATTGGAGAGCATCTGGTATGAACGTGAGTTCTCATTGAATTTGCATCACTGACCAGATGAATACTTAGATCTGGGAATAAAATACATTCCGCGTGGTATATTATTGACTTTGCACCACCGACCAGATGGATAGACAGTTAGGTCTGGGAATAATATACATTCCGGATAGTTTTTTTGTCTTCATTTCTTTATTTTATATTGACTGAAGCTCATCATGGTCCCATGGAATCTGCTACTACTTCCAAATCTATTTTGTGATAAGCATTGTTCGACTGGTGCCTTATCAAGCTAGGAGTAGACAAGGATTATTTTATTCTGAAAATTTCCTAAATTCCTAAGTTAAACGTCACTTGCTTTTCCTGACATTAAATCAAGACCCATATTATCTTCTCTGCGTACTTATTGTATACTCCAACTTACCCAACATGGGTAAAAAGGGTTGCAAAGTACTTGTACTTAGAAATCTAAGCCTTGAAGAATTCGATAATGTCGGATATGTCACGTATGAACTCATGCCTTATTTGTTTCTAAGTATGAAGGTTTAATCGATTAAAAAATAATGAAACGCAAGGGTTAAAAGAGTGGCATAACCAAACACTGTGATGGCAAATGAGAATTAAATCTCGCATTTTTCTAATCCTTAAATTTGTATATTTCTTTTAGTTTCTTTGTTTATATTGAGATAATGATTTAATACATACATATCTATAAATAGAATGCTTTTGTGTTAAGTTTAGTTCTCTCCATCGTATTGTTATTCATTTATGTAAGAAAATTCTCACATTTTTATCTATATTTCTAAGACACTTTCATGTATTCCTTATTCTCATTCTTATCCATGCATTTATTCATAAATATTTCATTCTCCCCTTAATTCTACCACGCATTCATCACATTCCAATCCTATGTGTAAGAGGAATCTCGCCTACAAATCTCATACGTGAAATTTTAAAATTCAAATGAAAAGAATAAACTGAAATATGTACTTATATATGAAATAATTGTCTTCCTAATATACTATTTTACATTACAAATATATCTCCATGGTGAAACATCTATGCACATCTATGAATGCCATCTACTTATTTTAGTTTTATTGTAATGAGTCACACACAACTATTTTTAATCAGCTGAAATTTTTGTATCCCTCATTTAGTCCTCTTAATAAATGCATAACAAAATACAAAATATTACCTTTAACAAAACTAGAAATTAACATTCTACTTCAATTTTCCACCACATACATATTGCATTATGAGAAAAAGAGAAGAATATTGACATGATTAAGTCCTTTCATTGGTATAAGTACTTTACAAAACCCTTATAACATGTTTAAGCACAACTTAATATTATTTCACATAACATTCTTAAGGATACCTTTACATTGAAATAATATTTCCAACATATTTCCTTAGATGAGCGGAGTGGTCTTCTCCAAGTCTAGAAATTTTCCCTTACTATTCCAACCTACACAAGGACACAACAACCTTCCAATGGTCATGGGATGCTCACCTCCCAACCATTGACCTACTCATAGGCCACCCCCAAGGATGGAGACCTCCAGGGGAACCAGATACATACAAGCACACACACAACTAAACAAGAATATTATACTCAATGAAAAGACACAAGAACACCCAACCCAAGGAAATACACACATATGAATCATTTCCAATATTTAAAAAGACGGAGAACTATGGAAAATTCTCCATATGAGGAAACTCTCAAGATATTTAACACAACCCATTGCTCCTTTATCACAATACAACCTCTATTATCTACTTCAACAATAAACACAATACCATAATAACATATGGGTACTCATACCCTATATCCTCTCCTTCTAGAAGGAGGAATAGGCTCTCCATAGAGGGTCCTACCTCTCTCAACCCAAAACCACAGATTATTTTCCCATAAGGGTGAGTCTATCCCACACATCCAACCGATTTAAAACACATAACAAAAAGAGAACATAACACCAAGATTTAAGATAAAGCATCAAGGCCCTACAATCATATATGTACCTTGTTGTTATATAAAGATAACTTTCTCCATCCCTTGTGTCTCCACTTGATCCTACATACATGTGTCTTCACCTTTCTTGGGTTGACTATGAGTGGAAAATAGTGAAATGTTTTATGTACAAAATTAATTCCTAGGTATGATTGGTATGATCTTCAAGAGGCAAATGCATATGTTGGATTATTGTCATATTTCAAGGAAAAATATCAGCTTGAGGATTAAGAAATGTGAATGACATTTTTGTTAGGTCACTACAAGAAAAAGGAAAGAGGTGGTATGATGGTTTTTTTTATAATTAGTTTTCCTCTTGCAACCATCTTAGATGGCTACATTTGAGGAGGTATTTTCATTGCATCTAGACCTTGTTGCTCTTGTTGGATAACTATAAAGCATCCAAATGTAAGAGGTAGATTCTATAATGGAATTTAATCACATATTTTCTATTGCTCTTTTTAAGATTGTAAAACAATTTAGATCTAACACAACTTCCAATATTGATATTTATATCAAATTCTATGATATTTGAACCATCAATTTTGACAGTGTCTATGGACTTCTCTTGCACTCTTAGGATCTTTCACCTAAAAGGAGAGAGATAGAACCCTAAAATTGAGGTGGTTCACTCAAATTAACGTATGTAATATGGCATTGAGACTAAATGTAATGATCTTAATGCAACTAAGCTATGAAATTGATTGATTATGAATGTAAAAATACTAAAATATGCAATGTTTGAAAACATAGGGAGGTATGAAAGAATGAACTAAAAAATGAACACACACAAAAAAAACTGAAGGAGGCTAAACAAAGTGCACCTGAGAATTGCATATTGAATCTAGAAGGCTCTAAAAACTAGCAAAAGTCATTGTAAATCACCAATGGGACTCATTCGCCACTGATGGTGAATTAGTTCTGCTATTGACAAAAACAACTAAAATTGTTTTTCGACAGTTGGGAACTGGATTCTAACAAAATCAAAATTTTCAGCCCTCGGGTGGGACTCATTCGCCACTAATGGCGAATTAGTTCTCCTCTGACAATCTACAAAATCAAAGGTCAATTTTGTATCTCTAGATCTACACTTGTCTTCTTGTTGGGTTAACAAAGTCAAATCTATAGAAAACTGACTATAGGTTGTCTCCAAGCTTGAAATAGGGTTTAGTTGAATTGAAACACTTTTTTCACTTCTTGTCCACTTTTCAACACCTAATTTCTTGACAAATATGCATACAAAAATCTACAAACACACATGCAAAAGGGGAAAAATGGTTAAGGGTTAGAGTATAGGGATTTGCCTTGGTCAAATCGCACTTTGGTAATCAAACCCTTAATAAAGAAATGAAAAGAAATGAACAAGCAATGATGAATAACCAACATGCAAATGTCCAAAACTCAACAAAAACCTTATTGAAGAAGTTTGAAGATATGTCAATGGCTACTCCAAGATGCTTGATGTTTGCTTGATTGAATGATACTTGAATGTAATTGAATGAACTAGTGAATGAGTGAACTTGATGAATGCTTGAATGAATGGGGGTTGAAATGAGAATAAAAACACTTATTTATACACACTTATGCCCTAATAATCCAATAATACCTCATTACAGGCTGACATAAGGTCTTTTTGAATAAAAAACCTAAAGGAATTTTAAATTATTTTGAATTTGAAGCCAAGAGGGACTCATTACCACCCATGGAAAATTGGTCCCACCTTGGGCTTGTAAGTGGGTATCAGGAATTAACTTGCATTTAATTTTTTTTTTTGGGTTTACATTAAGTCTTATGAGTGGATAAAGGGGTCATATAAAGCATAAGAAAGGTGTAAATAGTGATAACAAGCCTAGAAAAGCATGAAATCTTGTTACAAGAATTTACAACACTTTAAAATAGGACTTGATAATGGATTAAAAGGTGATTTTTAGATGAATTATAATGATAAGAGTCTAGAAAAGTGTAAAAATGTGTTACAACACATCACAACACCTTCATAGGATGTCATAATTTGAATGTTTAGGACCCAATGTGAATGTTTAAGTTACATTACAACATTAAATCAAACCAAAATAGGTCAAGCATCACTAGAGAAAGACCTAAAAGACCATGAAAATATCAATGATCCATTTTTCTATGGTATATTTAGCCCCCACTTTAGTGAGAGGATGAACTTGCTTCAAACACACACACTAAAGTAGTCATGCATATTCAGAAGGATACAAATGCACTTATGTTAGCAAGATGGAATGAAAATGATCAAGAGGGATGATCAAGCCCCCAGGATGAAGATCCCATGGCAAGCTAAACATAAGAACAAAGGAACAGATGTGAGAAAGAGAGAAAGAGAAGAGATATGACATGGGAAAGTCAGATCAAGCTTTAATCAGTTGTTCAGCTAGTTGTGAATCAGATCTAGGTTGTTTCCTCGAAAAAGAAAATGCATACTCACTCTGGGGTGGTAGAACTCATGGTGGTCTATCGGGTGAGAAGACCCAAAAGGTGAAATACATACTCTAGTTGGTATGCACTCACAAACACATAGGTGGATATGGGGAAAGTTGTGTTGTGGAATGGGCTTCCCACTCAATCATATCAAAGTTATACCACCTGATAACTTTAACAAGGAACCACAAAGGAAAACATAGGTCTGTGGTTCATAAGTAAAGCTTCATATGCTTAGAACTCATGAACAAATGAAAAGGTACCATGCATGCAAGTTGCATTATGTAGGGTGGCAAAGATGTAAAATGTAAAATGCAAAAATGCAAAAAATATTCAAAGGAGTTTTGTTAAGTTCATGCAAGGTATGTCACTTAGTGAATATTGTGTCTAATGTCTCCAAGAGAGGACCAATCAAAGAATAGTATATTCACAGCTTAGGGGATGCAGTGCTTCACATCAAGCCACTAAGAAGAATGTAATATGCTAAGATAGATCACTCTTATGAAGGAAATCATACCCAATGTCATCCACAAAGTGACAAACACATCGTATGAAGTGACAATGCTACACTAAGAACCAAGAATGCATATGAAATGATGTCAATGTATGCCCCCCACTTTAAAGGAATTGCTATACACCGTTCTGTGAGCAATTACTTTAAAGTAGTGAAGGAAAGATGAAAAAAATAAAACAAGACATGAGAGCCAACTTGGAAATCCCCTATGCCAATTCATATGTTTCTATGTTAGCCTACTTCATGTAAAGGAAAAGGAAAACAAAAGAAATGGAGGTTGATCCCTAGGAAGGAACACACCAAACACATAAGGGATCTATGGATTTGGGGTTAGTATGTTTATTGCTGCAATGTTCTTATGAAAGAGCTTGAAACTATCATTCCGCAAAGCACATAGAACTGGAAGAATGACACAAAGAGAGCAAAAACAAGAGAAAAACAAAGCTAGTTTTGGGTCAACATGGAAGAGACATTGCAGTATCAATGCTTTGCATCATCCTCAAAAGGAAAACATAATTGAAAAGAAATTGAAAGGAAAAAGGAAATAAAAATCTTTTGGGTCAACATGAAGGAGACATTTCGTTCCCAATGCCTTGCCTCATCCCCAAAAGGAGAAACAAAAGAAAAGATAAAAAAGGAAAAGGAAAAGGGACCTTTTGGGCCAACATGGAAGAGACATAGGGAATCTCAATGCTTTGTGTCATCCCCAAAAGGAAAACAAAAAAAAATAAAAAAATAAAAAAATGCAAAATGTATGGCGTATAGAAGAATAGAGGTACAAATAGAGGAAGTGCACAAAGAGAGAGAGAACATCAAACACACATTATGGGGGAACACAATACGCATACACAAGCACACTAAAGAAAAGTAAAATGTAAAAAGGCTAGCAATAATAATGCAAGTCAACCATCTAACAAATCATTTTCCTCCCAATCATATTCAGTATATTGTGAGGGTGGTTGACTATCCAAAGGAAGAATTGCAAGTATCGAACTAGGGGAAGTGTCAGGTTCTTCAGTTGGTGTAGTAGATTTATCATTTAAGCTTATGGATGATGAAAATAAAGACTTTAAATCATTATGCACTTCTTCATTGATTTTAGTGATCTCCTCATCATCATCATCTAGGTTAATCACGACGAGAGGACAAAGATTAATTTCTAATGAAGGATGTATTAGGAGTTTTGTTTGTTGTATCATATTGTTTTGTTGTGATAGTTGCATCATACTATCTTGTGGTGGGTCAAGAGGAGCAGGGTGATCAGTTATCGCTTCTATCAAAGGCGAAGGTTGATTTTCTTTGTTGTTTTCAGTTTGCATTTGATGAGCAAGGAGATGGTGACAATGCCTACACTCCCTAGCACTGCAGTTTCTTTTAATTTTATTTTAAAGTGGTTGAGGTGTAAGAGCGGGTTGATCCACCATAGGTTCCTTTTCTTCTAGAGGGGGAAGAAGAGAAGAAACTAAATAAGATGCGTCAATCACTTTCTCTTTGGCTTTATAAACTTGTTTAATGCGAGGAAGCATGACAGGATTGGTTTCATTTTCTCTTGGACATTTATATGATGAAGGGGAAGTGTATATGGTTGGTTGCTCATGAGGTTGCATTTTTTGTTCAAGTTTAGACTCAGGCTAAAGCATTGTCTCATCAAGGATATGAGTAGCAGAAGTGGATGGGGACATGTTATGAAGAGACAATTCGGCTAATTGTGTAGCTTTTAAGATTTGATAGGTTATGAAAAAGAAGTCTCTTTGAGGGGTGATGGGTTCCATAGGTTCAGGCCAAAAGGATTCTAAGGAAAATTAACTTTATAGAACAATGGATTAAATCCACTATGGTGTATAGTAAGTATCTCATTTCCATGCAGAAACTTCAAGCATTTGTGAACAACTGAAGGAATAGCTTTCATCGAGCAAAGCCAAGGATGACCTAGCCACAAAGGAAGCTGATCCAATTTTTGAATAATAGAAAATGTTACATCCAAAGTTTTGGGTCCTATCTGTAATGGGAGTACAATTGATCTGATCATAGGGCATGCAAAACAAGTATGTGTTTTAATCCATGCTGTTGGTTTATTACAATCATCTTGATAGAGATCATGTAATACTAAAAATTCTTTCATGATCACATTCTCGCCACAAGCAGGATCTATTAATATCCCATTCGTGGGCTTATCATAGATGTGGCCAACTATGTAAAGAGGACCATCAGGAAGCTTTTTAAGTATATCATGAGAAGAAAAAGTGATATCAAGAGATTTTTTGGTTGGGCACTTACGAGGGACAATGTCTGTCATACCCACAAAGTCATCCATAGGATTAACTTGGGTAACATTTAGAGTAATATCATGTTGTTCATTAGTTGTATCAATGTTCATCACATGAGTGTTTAAAGGTTCACTACTCTTGAAAAATGAAACATTGTGTTTAGGCATAGGATTGGTAAAGATTTGTAAATTCTGATTAGCGAGGGAAACAAACTTATTGCCTTGATCATTGACACTCACAATGGACAAATGACCAGAATCAATGAGGTTTTGAACTAAGTTTTTGAGATGCTTACATTGTTCAGTGTTATGTCCATTTTGGTGATAAAAATGATAATAAGCATTTGGTTTAAAGGTGGGTGGTAAAGGCTTAGTGGTATCAAGTGGTTTAATGGTAGGAAAAGTGATCATCTATTGTTGGAGTAGTTGATTCATTGTGTTATGGAGAGTATCAAGTAAGGAGGTAAATTTTCTATTTGGGTCCCCATAAGTAAAGGGCATCACTACTTTAACAGTAGCAACTTGACTCTAAACAAGTTGAGTTGGTTGTGGAGGAGGCGGATTGAACTATAAGAGGCCTTTGTTTGGTTTTCTAAAGTTATGCATGTTGTTTTGGTTGCTTTGCTCAGACTTCTCACCTCGGTTAAAGAAGTGAACTTTGAATCACGACTAGTAACTGAGTTGTGATAGTCACAAAGGGTTGTGCATAAATGCATGAATGAAGGAAATTTCATCATAGTTAACTTATCCTAAAGGTGAATGCAAATTTTTGATAAACACCTTTTGTAGATGTGAATTAGGAATCTTGACATCAATTTGAGCATATAATGACTAATCACATGAAATGAAATCGGTTATTTTTTCATCTGCACGTTTTGTTTACATATCATTAAATCAGCCATTGTCTTTTTGGGAGTCAAATGGACTTGGAAATGACTTATAAAATAACCCACAAGTTCAATAAATGATTGGATTGAATGATTGGGTAACTTTGAAAACCACTCAAATTTAGTGTCCTTTAATGTCCCGATAAATTTTTTGGCTAATAGTTTATCATCGAGGACAAAATCACTACACAATGATGTATAGGAATTAACATGATTAGTAGGGTCTCCTTTACCTCTATACTTCTCAAACCTAGGCATCTCAATTCCTTGTGGCATCTGTGTTCGTAAGATCTCTAAAGATAATGGGCTACTACTGACATGATATGTGGGTGGAGCATTTTGACTTTGGCTAATGGAGGATATTTGTTGTTGCATGGATGAAACAGTGTTAAAGAGTTGTGTAATGATGGGGTTAGTGTAAGTGGTATGAGGTTGAAGAGAGAATGGTGATGGAGTGTATTTAATGTTATGGGAAGTGAAGGGGACACTAATATAGGTGAAGGTAGAAGATGGAACATTTGATGCCACAAAAGAACTAGGAATGTTAGTTGGAATAGCGAAAGGAGGAGTCACATGACTAATCTCTTGCATGGTTGTTTTAACTTGAGGAGTGGTATAAGTGGATATGGATGCAATGGTTGAAGGAGAAGCAATGTGAGATCCTCCTTAGATCACAACAATGTTTTCTCATTGGGATGTGGAAGGAATATGTTTGTTGTATATTTCAACAATTCTTTTCATAGGTTGCAAAAAATTGTCACTTTGAATCAAGTGATGAAGGTTTTCTATGGCAGGTATAGTAGTGGTGGAGATGTTTTCAAGACTTAAATATTGTTGCAAATGTGAAAAATCCTCATTAATACTAATGAATTTTTCTTATGGAATGGAATTTTTTTGTGTGTCAACATGCATTGGATGCAAAGGTAAAGGCATACTAGTGGTAGTATCCATGCTTAATGCACCATTGTCCATACCAAGAGTAGGAGCTCTTGAGATCCCAAGGTCCACAACGAAAGTGCTATCGTGGGAAGCCATGAGTCTAGAATTTCGTCTCACTAAAATATTATCAATAGGGAACAAAATACTCATACAAGTACCATAAAATATGGGGTGAATGGAAATTAAAACTAGGAATAAAAAAATGTTAATGACAGAAATTCTATAAACTAAAACAAGAAGACAATAATAGGAAAGAGAAATGCAAGAAATAATGTGAAAATGCGAGAAATTTTAATGTAGAAAATGCAATTGGACTGATTCACCCAAGGTGGCGAATGAGTCTAGGTATGGATTTTTTATGTATTTTCAGAAAATTTGAAATGATTTCAATGATTTTTAGATGCAGAATGAAGATGTAAATGCAAATTTTCAGTTTTGTAATGATGTGATATGAAAAAATGAAATCTAAATGAGTCTTTCACTAATACAATTTGAGAAGCCCTAGGATGCAAAAACAAAACAAAACCTAATGGAATGTTGATGTAAAAGAAACCTAGGATGCAAGGTGAAATTTAAATTAGAAGAATAATGTGTTCAATATGCAGGTTCACCTAAATGAACCATCAATTTTGAGGGTTTCTATGGACTTCTCTTGCATTCTTAAGATATTTCACCTAAAAGGAGAGAGATAGAACCCTAAAATTGAGGTGGTTCACCCAAATTAAGGAATGCAATATAGAATTGAGACTAAATGCAATCATATTAATGCAACTAAGCTAAGAAATTGATTTATTATGAATGCAAAACTAATGAAATACACAATGTTTGATAACATGGTGAGGTATGCAAGAATGAACTAAAACATGAACAAACACAAACAAAACTGAAAGAGGCTGAACAAAGTGCACCTGGGAATGGGATGTTGAATCTAGAAGGCTCTAAAACCTGAAAGAAATCACTATAAATTACTAGTGGGACTCATTTGCCACTGATGGTGAATCATTCCTACTACTGACAAAAACATTTGAAACTGCTTTCAGACAGACGGGAACTAGATTCTAACAAAGTCAACTTTTTCAGCCCTCAAGTGGGACTCATTAGCTACTGATGGTGAATCTCAGTCCTCCTCCAAAAATTTGCAAAATTAAAGGTCAATTATGTAGCTCTAGATCTGTACTTGTCTTCTTGTCGAGTTGACAGAGTCAAATTTGTAGAAAACTTATTGTAGGTTGTCTCCAGGCTTGAAATAGGGTTTAGTTCACTTGTAACACTTTGTTGACTTCTTTTCCACTTTTCAAAATCTAATTTCTTGACAAATCTGCATACAAAGGTCAGCAAACACACATGGAAAAGGGGAAATATGGTTAAGAGTTAGAGTATAGGGATTTTCCTTGGTTAAATCCCACTTTGGTAATCAAACCCTTAATAAAGAAATGAAATGAAATGAACAAGGAAGGATGAATAAACAACATGCAAATGTCCTAAATTCACAAAAACCTTATTGAAGAAGTTTGAAGATATGTCAATGGTTGCTCCAAGATGCTTGATGTTTGCTTGATTGAATGATGCTTGAATGTAATTGAATGAACCAGTGAATGAGTTAACTTGATGAATGTTTCAATGAATGGGGGTTGAAATGAGAATAAAAACACTTATTTATACTCACTTATGCCCTAATAATCCAATAATACCTCATCACAAGCCGACATAAGGTCTTTCTGAATAAAAATTGGAAAGGAATTTTCAATTATTTTAAATTTGGAGCCAAGAGAGACTCATTGCCACCCATGGTGAATGGGTCCCACCTTGGACTTGTAAGTGGGTGTTGGGAATTAACTTAAATTTAATGTTTTTTTTCATGTTTACATTCAAAAATACACTTTAATTATGTCTTATGAGTGCATAAAGGGAACACATAAAGCATAAGAAAGGTGTAAATAGTGATAAAAATCCTAGAAAAGTGTGAAATCTTGTTACAATACTTTAAAACACTTTAAAATAGGACTTGATAAGGGATAAAAAGTTGATTTTTAGATGAATTATAATGAGAATAGTCTAGAAATGTGTAGAAATGTGTTACAACACTTCACAACACCTTCACAAGATGTCATAATTTGAATGTTTAGGACCTAATGTGAATGTGTATGTTACATTACAACATGAAATCAAAGTAAAATAGGTGAAGCATGACCAGAGAAAGACCTAAAATACCATGAAGATGTGAATGATCCATTTTTCTATGGTACAATATTACATTAAGTTCTCATTCAATATGGGGAGAGTTAAATTTAGCAAACATGTACAACAATAATATAGGTGCATTGATTTCATTGCAAATATGAGAAGGTATATGATTTAAAAATATTAATCCTCAAGAACATACATTGATTATATAGAGATGTAATTAATTATAAGAATAGTATCAAGTGATGATTATGTTTGTAAGTGCATACAAGAAGGAATTGGTGTACTATGTGACAATGGTATGAAAGATGATGATAGTTCATGCACCTATTTCTAGCTAGATTAGTCATTTGTAGAATATAGTATCAAAGAAATCAATGATGAAATCCATCTGGAGAATGAGGAGTATTACCTTGATATTGGGAGTAGCGTGATGGAGAATGAGCAAGATGTGTATGCAAGAGTTCCATCAAATGAATTGAGCTAGGTAGATGATTATACAAGACATGCATAGATTGGCGATGTAATGGTGAACATTTTTTTTCTTGTTTAATCTATTTCCTTCATATCTATTTCTTTATTTAGAAGTTTCTTTTGATTATTTGCATGAGGATAGCATAGGCAAAACTATACACGGTTATTAAAGTATTTCCAGTGTTTGTACAATTGATGAATTTCAATGTGAATAGTTTTCACTTGAAGAATGTGAAGTGGGTAATCATATGGATTCATATTGGAACCTCTGTGTTTGATGTAAAACATGTAGACTTCCTCATGCATAGTGCACTTCAATGAGGTCATACGAAAGTGTTGTTACAAAGTTGAACATGGAAGGAAATTTGTGTCATAGGTATGATTTAAGAAACATGTATACCATAGTAAGTTCCCATGGTAAAGATTAAATGGTGAGATAATTTGAAGAGTGCAAATCTTCACATGAACTGTCTCTTTATCTAAATTTTTGCATTGATGAAGATTTCATTAGTATAAATTAATACCAAGGTACACGAGTCATCTATTTTCCTCGATGTGAGTACAATTGAATATGAAATTTTCCTTCATGATGACGATGTAACTTCTCATGATGTGGATAATAGTGTGCCAAAATTCCAATGTTTCACTTGGGCCTCACATGTGTTCTTTATTGATCTTGATCATAAAAAAATTATCCATGTTGATGATCAATTGGCTACTCAATTTTCCTATATGCCCAAGCTTCGATTTTTTCAATTTGAGTTGTTAGAGGATGAGCTTCCTTTTGTAGCTTAATCAGATGATGAAGCATATTTTTTTTATAGTTTTAATGGGAGGTGTTTTGTATTTTCCTTGATTAACTTAAGGAAGTAAATAGGTATGAAAATACTATAGTTTCTTTTGAGGTTGATCTAAGTTGTAAAATTGTTTCTTGACCTACTTTATATTTCATTGATATATCATGGAATAGTTTAGAGGCCCAATTTTTATGGTCACCATGCAACAGAATGTTGATGGTGAAGGTTGTCTTCATTCCTTAAGGGTAATCACAAATTTTTGCATGTGAGAAGAAGGTTACATTTGTAGCAATTTCAAAAATGAGAAATTATTGGTTCAAGGAAATTTAGTTCTTTTAGTAGGACGGTATTTGATGGAGGAAAATACTTGTAATTTTTTTCTCATGGCCATGTGCCATGGGTGTTCATGCAAGATCTTAACTACAAATAATTTTTTTCAAATTTCTCTTTCCTACATATGTGCATACTTGCAATTCCTATAGTTTAGGAAAATGTATCCCTTTACTTTTTCACACTTGTTTGGGCCCTCCTTGCTAAAATTGGCCTTTTTTATGCCTTTTTTGTTTCTATTTTACATCCACGAGCCTTATTTAATGCATCTTTGTGAGGATAATCCTGACACATATCAAATAACCAATCATAATTTAATGATTTTGGATTGTATGGCCTAGATTTAGTGATCTAAGACTCATATGCCACCTTGGGTGCATGGGTCCCACCTAAGTTTTGGGGACTAGTCTTGAATTTAGCATAAAACTAAACATTTCTTGAAATTTTTGTCCCAAGTTTCGCTTACTAGGACTCATATGGCCCAACTAGCATATGAGTCTCACTTAGCTTGAACCTATTTTGAATTAAAATTCTTCATGGGATTTTATTCTCCTAGATCTAATGTCAGCTTGTAGTGTTGCAATTTCATGAAATTTGGCATAAACAAGTATAAATACATGGTCATTTCACATATTTTCTCCTAGCACTTTTTGAGATCATTTTTTTTAGCAAGTTTATGATTACAAGAGCATTCAAGAGTTGATTATCAAGCATTTTGGAGCATTATTTAAGATTCGGGTATCATGTCAAATTCATCATGCATCATGGTTTTTTGAACTAACATTTGTGATGTAGGTATTTATAATTCAAGCAATCATTCAAGACAAGATCCATAACATTCAATCAAGAGTCAAGATCTAAATTCATGCTAGCCATTGCATAAAATATTTCATCCTTCATTCCAAGGGTTTGGTGAGTTTCAACATAGATTATTTGTTCATTCATCATTCCTTCATTCTATTTGACTTCATTTCAAGGTTTGATTACCAAAACAAGGTTTGACCAAGCAAAAACTCTATCCACTATTAAAAAAACATTTTCCCCTCTCTTTGATGTGTGATTTGTAGATTTATTTTGAAGATCCATTGAAGAGAAATATTGGAGAAAAGTTATCAAGGTTGCAAAGTTGTCAAAGTTGGCATCTTTCTTGAAAGGTCACATAAAGTAATCTATAGTTCAGAATTTAGTGTTTCAGATTAAGAGATCGGAAGGGAGAGAAGCCATATAAGATTACTAGAGGATCCCAAAATTTTATATCAATCCCAACATTGGGACTAAAACACCACTTGTGGTGTATGAGTCCAAATATACCAAATTTTAAGCATTTTTTGTAGATCCTAGTTTAGCAGTTCTAGATTTTGGATTCAATCTGAAGCCCTAAACTAGAACTAAATCACCACTATAGAGCGATATGAGTCCTAGTTTGTATTAAAATTCATATTTTTAGAGTTTCATACCTCGTTCTGAGCTTCTTCAATTTTCCAGGTGTAGCTTTGTTTATCTCTAGTTTGTTATTGTGATTTGAGTTCATTTTCTAGGTCATATCATTAGGTTATGCATGTTACTTTCATTACTTGTCTTTCCAAGCCTTTGCTTGGTGATGAACCCCCTTATTTTCTTTAATCACACCCTAGGACACCTTATTGTAGATCTCTTTCCCTAATTCCATCCCTATATTAAGATCTCTAAGGTTTCCTTGAATGAAACTTAAGGGAAATAGGAGAAAGGTCCTAAAACCCCTTTCGTATGTTCCAACTCCTAAAAGGTGAAACCCCTTTTTTCACCATTTCATTTTGGTGAACCTATCCTTTAGAACACCTTTATTTTGATCTAGAGTGCATCATATTCCTAGATCTAGCTTACATTAACTTTCCATTAGGTCTTGCATTAGTTAAACTACATCTAGGGTTTCTATATCTTGCATTAGTGCAAGTGCATGTAGGTTGCATTTTTGCATCTTGTATCATTCAATTTGATTTGAGATATGTAATTGCACTTAGTCTAGATATAATTCAAACTATTAAACATAAAATTCACTCAATTTTTTTTTAAATTAGTGTCAAAACCCTCATTTGGGACTCATACACCCCTTTGGGCGTTTTAGTCACAATACAGGTTGTTTTTCCTAATTTTTGGGTATTTTTTGTGGAATTTTTTACAACAATTGAATCCCTAAAAACCCTAACTATGAATCATACGACCCTCTGGGAAATTTAGTATCGTGTCAGATCTGAATCTACATTTTTTTAGCATTTAAAACCTTCTTTTTTTGCTTTTGTTTGTTGTTGTTAGATCTCCATTTTAGTTTACTAAATTTCTATTTCAATCATTTCATTGCATCTAGCTTAATTTCATTTAAATTAGAATTAGATAATATCATTTATCTTGTGTTCATTACATTTTCCTTGCATTCATTGATTGTCCCTTGAAGGATCTTTTAAACTTCGTGTTCTATTACTAATACTATAGTGAGATGAAGTTTGAGACTGATGTCATCCCATGATAGCACAATCATCGTGGATCTTGGGTTATCTAGCTCTTTGACTCATAATGTTGACACTAGTTCACTAGTTTTGGACCATACCCTTAATAACTCTTTATCTTCATCTAGCATGAAAAGTGTTGAAATAATGGTTACTACCATTCCTCAAGAAAAATAATCCAAATCCATGAATATTTAGCAAACCTTCAACATCAACTAAGTATTGAAAAAATTTCAACCGCAGCTATCCCTACAATATATAACATACATCACATGATTAAAAGTGAAGAAGGAATAGAACTTGCATGTAACCTAGCTCAAATTTTTGAAAAACTTGTTAGTTGTGCTCAACCTTCAAACAATATCCAAAGTCAAGCAGGAACTCAAATTCCTTCTCTCACAATCATTGTCTCTTTTCCTACCTATACCAACCCTCAAGCTAGAACAATGATGCAACCTACTAGAGTAATGTAATTCCTACCTTGGGTATTTCTACTAGCATTCCTCATACCTTTGTGGCATCACACGTAAGATGTCATACCACTTTACCTCCCATAAGCATTCCATTGACTTCCCCTTCAAACACATATACGCCTCCATCTCAAAATACAACCAATGATGCCATTCTCAACCAACATTTGCAAAATGTTTCATCTAGGCTTCAAAAGGAAATTTCAACCATAAACTAAAATAAAAATTTCTAACCTACATAATATAAAGAAGACAAATCCTTTCACATTTGGGAATCTTGCTAGACAATTTACTCCCCTACCCGATACCCTACATAGCACAATGTCACAACTTATAGAATAGAAAATTGTCACATTACCTATCATTAAAACACCCAATCCTAATAATCCTTTACCTCTAAACTTTAGATCGAATTCATATTGCCATTATCACTAAAAAAATGGACTCAACAAAAAATATTGTAAGCATCTTAAACATCTTGTGCAAGACCTCATTGATTCTGGTTGACTTTAAATTGGAGGTGTTAATGATCAAGGAAATAAGTTTTTTTCCCCTCCTAACCAGAACGTACAAATACTTACCAACCCTATATTGAATCATAACATTTCATCCATCAAAGCTAGTGAAACTAAGAAGAATGATATGATGAATGTTGGCATAGATGATGACAACATTGATACTATTGAATAGGGTCCTATAGATACTATTGCACAACATCCTATTGATGGTTTGGTTGCATTGATTGAAACTCCACCTCATAAGGGCCAACGTAAAAATCCACTTGACATTACTTTCTCATCTAAAGATATTATTAGAAATACACCTGATGGTCCTCTTTACATAGCCGGTCAAATCAATGGCAAGCCCACTAATGGCATATTAATTGATCTCGTCTATGGAGAGAATTTTATCACTATGGAATTCTTACTTGTGCACAAAATCTATCAAGAAACATATGATAAACTGAAATCATGGATAAAAATGCATAATGGTTTTTCTTTCCCTACAATGGGATCGATCACCCTTCCTTTAGAAATAGGACCAAAAAAATTAGATGTCTCATTCTTCATCATGCCGATGTTGGATCTATTCTCTATGAATCTTTCTTATCCATGGTTACGCTCCATGGAATCCATCCCATTGGTCATGCATAGATGCTTAAACTTTCTTGTTGAAAATGAAATCTTTATTGTGCATCATAGTGGCTTTAATCTTGTGTCTTCTTGTGGGTATTTCTCATTAGATTTCTTTTGGTCTAAGCCTATGGAACCTATTAAACCTTGTGAAGACTTCTTTCTCAAATCCTATCAAAAGTTTAAGGTGAAATACATAGAAAAATTATCCCTTAGAAACATGCTGCAACATATGAATAAACCTCCTATCCTTGACAAAACTACGATTGAACCTAAAGATATTCCAAATAACCAAGAACAACCCATGAAAAATACTTTTCCTATCTCCTTCAAAAGACCTAAGAGACATCCAAAATAATCCTATCATGCCTCCTAAGATAAAAGAAGTCTACAAGGCTAAAGAGAAAGTGGTTGAATAGCCTACCATGGTTCCTTTCCTTCCTCCCCTTAGGGAAGAGAAGAAATCTATGATTGATAAACCTACTCCTACATAATCACAACTTGAAAATTGTACCAAAAGAAGTAGAAATGATAGAGAGCATAGGCATAGACATTATGCTCTTGCTCGAAGGTTAAACAAAGAAAGCAACAAAGAAAATCAACATCCAAACTAGACTAAAGCAATACACAATGAGTCTCCCTCTTTGTAGCAACATAAAGATCCTATACTGCAACAAGAGCTAAATCCTTCTTTAGACATTATCATCTGACCTCCCATTGTAATTAACTTGGATGATGATGATGAGGTTGGTAAAATTGAAAAAGAAGTGCATAATGAATTGAACACACTATTCTCCTCTTCGATGAGCTTAAATGAAAATTCTCCTAAGAAGAGTATTGAAATCGGTGATGACCCTAGTATTGCACTCATTGTTGTCCCTTTGGCTAGTTGTCCACCTTTTGCATATGATGAAAAAGATTGGGATGCAGATGACCTACTAATAGGTTGACTCACATGTGCCTTACTAGTCATTTGTATTATTTTATTTTTCATGTTTCTTTTGTGTGATTACATGTGCGTAATGTGATCCCTATACCATTATATTTGGTGTACCTCTCTCTTTGTGACATTCCTCTATATGTACCTACATTCTTCTCTATGTCATAAATATTTATCTTTTATTTGTCTTTTTTTCCCATTTGGGGATGGTGCAAGGCATCAAGACATTTAGGGGTATGTGTAGGATCATCATGGAAAAAACAAGCCCTTAAGTGGCAAAAAATTTAGAAAAATCAGAGTTAGGCAACTTCACATAAATTTTTTTGAATAAGTTATCTATATTATTTAAAAAATATGTAAGAATAGAATCTGTAGAAAATTTAATGTAGTTTCTAAACTACTAGGTTTATTTAAAAGATATATATATATATATATATATATATATATATATATATATATATATATATATATATATATATATATATTTGTGAAAACTGAAATTTCAATGTAGTAATTAAATTTCTGGAAAAATAAGAAGTAGGTGTATGTCTAACCACCTAACCACAATAAAATGATAATATTTTATTTATAAGATTTTAGATATAATTAGAGGACTCATTTCCGGATGTGATGCATATATTTTTTGTAATTTTTTTCTAAGAAAATAACTAATTATGAATTTCTTATTACAACTTTAAAAAATATAAAAATCATATGTCTGACCACCTTAACTTGGTCAAAACTTCATGAAATTCATTTATTTTTTAATCCTATAGTATGCAAAGCATAGAATGTGACACATGTTTTAGATTCAGAAATTGTGATACCATCGGAAAGTTATAGATGTTTTTCAATCAGCCTATCAATTAGGACTTTAGTCATAATTCATATAGAAAATGAATAATAATTATTTATTAAATTCAAAGTAACGAATAATTTATATTGGTGTAAATTTGATAATCTCCTTTAAAAACCCTTTTTGTTTGATCAATTTTGAGTAAAAAAAAATTCATCAGCCACATACCCTACACATACCCATCATATCACCACTTTTTGGCCCATCATGATCCTACACATACCCTCAGGTCTCTTCCATTTTGAGACAAAAAAAATTTCCTTTATCTTTTCATTTATCTTGTGTTTTCCTTTTGGGGATGATGCAAGGTGTTGAAACATTTAGGTCTCTTCCATGTTGACCTAAAAGGTTTACCTTTATTTTCAATCTCTTTGTGTCATTCTTCCTATTCCATGAGTATTTGTGGAATGATGATAATTATGAGCTCTGTAAATAAAGTTGTAGCAAAGACATACTAACCATGAATCCATGGATCCCTTATGTGATTTTTGGGATTTCATTTTAGGGGCAACCCCTTTTCATGACATAGCTTCATTTGGAAACATATGACTTGGCATAGGGCTTTTTGAATAAGCACTCATGTTATCTTCATTGTTAGCATTTATCATTTGCTACATTAAATTAATTACTCACAACATGGTGTTTAGCAATTTCTTTAAAGTGGGGGAATACATTGGCATTATTCTTTTGCATTACAACTCATGTTTCATTATGTAGTCTTCATCTATCTTAGTATATTATATTCCTCTTAGTGGCTTGATGTAACACACTACATCCACTAAGTTGTGAATCTTTTATTCTTCAATTGGTCCTCTCATGGAGACATTAGGCACAATGTTCACTAAGTGAAGACCTTACATAAACTAAGCAAAACTCATTTGAACATATCTTACACTACTTTTGCATTTATAATATTGGTTATATGGCCAACTTAAATAACACACTTTTCTTGTTTGTGGAGCCATCTTGTTTATTCATGGGTGTCAAGCATATGAAGCCTTGGTTTCCTCATAGATCCTATTTTTCATGTTGTGTGGCACCTTATCAAAGTTATTAGGAGGTATATCTTTGGTATGGTTAGCATATGAGAGCCGAACTTAGGTGTGACTTTCCCATAGCCACTTGCTTGTCTATGTGAGTGCATATTGGCCATGTGCGTATGTGTCTCGTTGAGGGCTCACTTAGTGGATCACCTAAGGTTCCACTAGCACTTATGAGTGTGTGTTGCTTTGCATAGTCAAAATCATGTTCCACTTGTAAACATTCTTGGACAAACATCTTAGATTTGATCTACTACTTGTGGGACAAACAGTTGAAGCTTGATCCACCACTTTTGTTTTTTCTTTTCTTTCTCTTTTTCTTTGGTAGTGTATATTTTTTCCTTTTTGTTGCTCCTTACATCATTTTAATGTGTGTTATTTTGTGCCTATGTTGGTTTAATATAGTATCTTGATCCTAGGGTCTTAATCATTCCTCTTGAACATTGTCATTCTATTTTACTAGAAGTGGTGCATTTGACCCCTCTTGATGCGAGTTTGTTTACTATAGTGTGAGTTTCAAGCAAGTTCACCCTCTCACTAAATTGGGGGCTCAATGTAGTGTAGGAAAATGTATCCCTTTACATTTTCACACTTGCTTGGGCCCTCCTTGCTAAAATTGGCCTTGTTTATGCTTTATTTGGTCCTATTTTGCACCCACAAGCCTTATTTAATGCATCTTTCTAAGGATAATCCTTAAACATATCAAATAAACAATCATAATTTAATGATTTTGGATTTTATATCCCATATTTAGTGATTTGGGACTCATACAACACCTTGGGTGTATTGGTCCCACCTAAATTTCAGGGCATGGTCTTGAATTTAGCATAAAACTAAACATTTCTTAAAAAATTTGTCCCAAGATTAGCCTAATAGGAATCATATGCTTCAAATAGCATATGATTCCTACTTATCTTGGACCTATTTAAAATTCAAATACTTGGTGGGATTTTATTCTCCTAGATTTGATGTCGGCTTGCAGTGTCGTAATTTAAATAAATTTGGAATAAACAAGTATAAATACAAGGTTATTTCACATATTTTCTCTTAGAAAATTTTGAGATTAATCATTATAGCAAGTTTATGATTAAAAGAACATTCAAGAGTTGATTATCAAGAACTTTGGAGCATTATTCAATATTCATGTATCATGTCAAAGTCATCATGCATCATGTTTGTTTTTGAGCTAACATTTGTGATGTAGGTTCTTATAATTCAAGCAAGTATTCAAGTCAAGATCCATAGCATTAAATCAAGAGTCAATATATACATTAATGCTAGGCATTACATACTATATTGTAGCCTTTATTCTAAGGGTTTGGTGAGTTACAACATAGCTTATTTGTTCATTCACCATTCATTCATTCTATTTGATTTCATTTCAAGGTTTGATTACCAAAATAGGGTTTGACTAAGGAAAACCCCTATCCACTAACAAAATGAAACTTTTCCTCTCTTTGATGTGTGATTTGCAAATTTAGGTTGAAGATCTAATGAAGAGCACTATTGGAAAAATGTTTTCAAGGTTGCAAAGTTGTCAAAGTTGTCATCTTTCTTGCAAGATCATGGAAAGTCACCTATAAGTCAAAATTTAGTGTTTTAGACTTAGAGATCAAAAGGGAGAGAAGCTACAGAAGATCACTATAGGATTCTAGAATTTTAGATCAATCCTAATACTCGTACTAAATCTCCACTTGTGGTGTATGAATCCCAATATACTAGATTTCGAACATTTTTTGTAGATCTTGGTTTAGTAGTTCTAGATTCCAAATTCTACCTGAAACCCTAAACTAGGACTAAATCACCCCTACTACTATATGAGTCCTAGTGTGCATTAAAATTCATATTTTTATGGTTATAGACCTTGTTATGAGCTTCTTTAGTTTTCTAGGTGCACATCTATGTATCACCAATTTGTTATTCTGATTTGAGTTCATTTTCTAGGCCATATCATTATGTTTTGCATGTTACTTTCATTACTTGTCTTTCCAATCCTTTTCTTGGTGGTGAACCCCATTTTTGTCTTTAATCACATCATAGGAAACCTTATTGTATATCTCTTTCCCCAACTCCATCCCTAGATTGATATCTCTAAGGTTCCCTTCAATGAGATAGGAGAAAGGTCCTAAAACCCCATTCGTATGTTCCAGATCTCCTAAAAGGTTGAACCCTTATTTTAAATTATTTTCATTGCCTACAAGAGGCACTCCTCCCTAATAAGAGACACTATTGAGACTTTCTAAAATTTTGGAGTTGGCATACATTATTAGGCCCCATGGTTGTGCTTTTTCTTTTGCTGTATGTTTGGCCTCAAACTCCACTAGGAACTTGGAACTTCCTTAGATCTTGGACCTCAAGTGGGACCTAGAACTTGGAACCTCAAGGTTCCAATCAAGGTCATCATTCACTCTAACTCCTCAATCAATGTTCCTCCATAGATCATAGACCTCATGTGTAACTTTGAACCAATAATCTTAAGGTTCCATTTCTAGGTCTACACCCACACTCACTCTCTAAACAATGTTCTTCCCTATATCTTGGACCCTATTGGTGTTAATGAAATTCTTGTACCTAGCTAATTCTTAATAAGGGACTTATTCACATTTTAAGTCTTACTTAGGTCCTAAGATTCTTTCTAGAAGACTTAGTTGCCATGTCTAGATCTTATCTTTTTGAATTTTATGTTAAGTTAGTTGTATCATATCATAGGATTAAGATACTTGTCATGACCTTGTCTAACCCTATGTCTCACCTTTTTTATATTTAACCAAGGGTTTCTCATTTCTAAATCAATTCTAGGATATTCAATTCCATTGCAATATTGTGCATTACATATAGATCTGTTTGTGCTTTCCATTTGTCCTCTAGATCTTGGGTGGTTGTCTTCATAGCCAAATCTTACATGGTATCAAAGAAATTTGGGTGCCTTTAGTTAGGGGTTTTTGAGAGATCTTGGTAGATCTTAAAAATTTGAGTATGCTCTTCTCTTGTATCATATGATGATTTGGAGAATCATAAAAACTTGATAGAAATCCCAAATTTTGAGGGGATTCCTCTTTGTTGCTTTCTATTGAAAGTTCAAATTGAAACATGTTGGAGAAAATATGAGATTACCATTGAGTTTAGGGTGTTCAAGAAAGTCAGTTTTCATCCAATTCAAATATATGAGGCTAAATCTATGTGGGTTTGAAGCTATAGAGTGGTTTCCAAATCTAAAATGAAGCTACAATTTTAGAGAATTTTGGGTCAAATTTTACCCTATCATGACATCTAAAAGGCCCAAAAAACTTAAAATCGATTGTCAATTCATAAAAATTAGACAATGTTACCTGGGGTCACAAAAAAAATCCCCTATTCAGTCATTCGTACAACCATACAATCACTTGTACAAGTCAAATTAATTGTTGGATATAGTAAAAAAAAAATTGGTTTTATTTAATATTTATGAAAAAAATTAAGTACCCTACATAGGTAGCTTACTATAGAGAGTACTTTCTTGTGTAGGTATATACCATGGGCCGAAAAGGATTCCATGTGGTGCCTTTAGAAAAGTCACAGTGGGCCCAACAATGACCATGGGATGCCTTTGAAACCTAGTCACCACGATCTTTTAAAACCAAATCAAAAAACTAATATATCAAAATTGAAAGATTATTCCTTCATTATTTTGTGGAAGATTCCATTATTGGTTGCTTTTTTAGTAAAAGAAATATATTGACAACATATTTTTGAAAGTGAGTGTTGAGCACTCAAAATACTAACAGGGGGTGAATCAGTATTCTATTAAACCATCCAATTACCAAAGCATACTTAACAGTTATAAGGACTACAAGCATGAAGAACCCATAACACACATAACACATGAACACAAGGATTTTTATGTGGAAATCCCAAAATTGGAAAAACCATGGTGAGGATTAGCTCATAATATGTTATAATTTGTTATTATAGAAATGCTCATTGTTAGGTGGAATCTCTATCCAAGTGAACTCACTAAACTAACAGAGAAAAGAAAGATAGAAAGAGGTGGCTTCATAGCCAATATTTGAATTGATAAAAAATGCATCTAGTATATGTTGTATTTAGTTCCTTTGAAGCTCAAAACACTAACTTAATATACATTATTCAACTTAGAATGAAAATCTCTACTCTTCTCTACATTCACAACTCATTCGCTTGACTCTGGACAATTTCTCATCACTAATTGTATTCTAATCATGTACATATGAGATTTGATCTCTTCAAACTCAAAACAACCTTTTATATACCAAACTTCATCACAAACATCAATTAGGTTGGCCTAATTAGATGTAGCCCCAAATCACATAAAATGAGCCTTGTCAACACCCAATTCAAATCAAAATGCCTTTGTTCCCAAAAATATGCAATATAGTTCATCATGGACCTATAATAGATCCCTCTTTCATTTGTATCACAGATTTAATCTCTTCCATTCTTTGCATACATTAGGTTGGCTAGGAATAGGACCTAAGAGAAAAAATAATCCAACAAATCATCACCCAAGTGGAAAATAAAATTCTTTAGCACTTTTTAACATTCTCCCAAAGTTGTGAGATCTAACTTAAATCTGGAAAGGCGTGTAGACTAGCTAGGTTATAGCTAATACATAGAAACTATGTAATCCTTATATGACGATATTTTTTTACTTGCAACATTCAAACCACTCATCCAAAGAAAGTGAAATTGAGAATTAAGATGCTACTAATGTCCATGAACAACATATTAGAATTGCAAAAGTAACTCTATATTGGTGAACAAATGCAAACTAAATTACCAGATGGCTCTATGTGTTGAATCTATTTTGGTGTGTGGATCAAACCCTGTTTCAAAACAAATCTTCTACAATCATCCTTCATACTATTTTGACATACATCATGTAGTGTTGACATCAATTGAAACTCATTAATGGAAACCTTCATTCTTTCAACAATCTCCCCTTTTGTCATTGAGGGAAACATGTGCCAAAATAAAAATTCTTTCCTCAAACATATCTCCCTTAGCTAACTCTTCAAACATCTCTCCAAAAAATCATGTCCCCCTTTCACATCAAGGGAAAAGGGTGCTCCCCCTAAAACATATATACAAACTAAACTGAATGTACTAGTTCCCCCTTGAGGAGTTAACTAATAAAAAACTCCTAACACATCTGCATATGTACAAAATAATCTAAAAACATGAAAACTGAAAAAATGTATAGAAATCAAAATGGTGAACCTGAACATGTTGACCCCTAAAACTTTTGAAGAACAACTTTCCAAGAAGATTTTCCTTCTTCCTAGCTTTTCTTTGTTGCTACAAGCATTTTGTGTAGAGACTCAAGTTCCATCATTGTTTCCTCTCCCTCTTCCACAATACCGGGGATAAGATTTAACTTTGAGATTTTTTCAGTACTAGAAAGGGAACTTGAGATAGGTATGTGCTTTTTTCTACCAAGTCCCTTAGCTTCCCAAGCTACTTGATAATCTCTTCCTTCTAGATCTACAAAGTGAAGAAATTTTCATGCGCGTCCACTATAGTAATCTAGGTATGATCATGTTTGTCCAATGTTGGATCATAGGCACTTGATGCATTAGCTATCTAGGACTCAATCGAGTCCATTTCATGTTCTATTTCTTGTGTGGCATATGACGACTTCATGCAATACAAAAACAATATTTTTCTCCTTCCTCATAGGCGTGTACTTCCTTCAAACATTCTTCAACTTTGGTATGTGTATATGCACATTTCTTTGAGATATCCATCACCTTCTTCTCTATAAGCCTTGTCTCGATCTTCGTTTCCAATTGTCCTTTCAAATTGTAGGCATATTCCTTAAAGGAATCAATTCTAGTAATTTGAAATTTTCAATAGCAAACAAAGATGTATCAACATTAGTCCTTGGTGTGATCTCCTGTAATTACTTTATAGCTTCATCTATTAATTCACTACTCTATTGATATATTTCAATGATTTCTTTTCTTGTTGATGCATTAAACACATTGCCTAGCTGCAACTTATGTATAAGAGATAGCTTATTTAAATCAAAACTTCCCTACTGCATGGGAAACTACAACAATTGAGAAGAGATAAACAGTTGGAACCTTAATTGTTTAGATAATATACCTTTTAAAGGATTACCATAGGGCTTATGTAAATCCTCAGACTTCTCTACTTCTTCATTCTTTCTAGTATCATATAATCTTCTTCCTCTACCTTTTCTTCTTCTTCACCAGAGGTCTTGTCTTTAACTTTGTCTTCATATTTCCCTTCATCTCCTTCATCCTTATCCTTCTCTCCTTGCTTACCCTCTTCAATCTTATCTTCTTCACCTTCCTTCTCATCAACATTCTCTCTTTCTCAGTTCTCTTCATTCCACTACAGGATTTGACACCATTTTCTGATGTTCGTTCGTCGGTCGTTCGACAAATCTCTATCGGAAGAGTGACGTAATGGCGAAAAATTTTCCATCACTATTTTTTCGTCGCAAGGCCAACGAAAAATTAAACGTCGAAATAATGGCGAAGAATCGTCGGTCGGCAGCATCGTGACATACGTCGGGATTTTGTCAGAATATCGACGAAAACTTTGTTTATCCACCGACAAACTACACCAGAAGTTCGTCGTCGGCTCGACGAAATGGGAAAACATTTAGCGTGGAAACATGGAAATTTCGTCGAAATAGCGACGAAATACAAAATTAGTAGCGTCGAAAGAACACCAAAAGTTCGTCGAATATGCGACGAAATAGGCAAGTAGTAGCGTCGGAAGAACACTAGAAGTTCGTCGAATGTTCGACGAAATATTCGTCGTAGCTATAGAAACTTCGTCGAGGCTTTCTGTTGATTCGTTGGTTGTTATCGTCGAAATTTCGACGAAAAAGCAAAATTTAAAAAAAAATATATATATTATATATTCGTGGAAATGTACCATTGCGGAGACTGACGACTGATCATACATACAGACTGCATATTGGTTTGATGCTTCAAACGATGCATTTCTTATATTGAAAAGTGCATTACCTTATTGAGCTTCTCTTTGTTTTCAGTATAGTTTAATATTCTCTACTTAACGAGGCCAACCACGTGACGGTGGAAGCTCATTTGGCGCTCCCCCGTCCCCCCCCTCACATCACTCTCAATTCCGCATACCCAATCATATAACATTAATCATTGATTCATCCATTAATAACATATAACATTCATTCATTCATCCATTAATAACATATAACATTCATTAAATTAACATATTCACATTCATTCATTAACATATAATAATCATTCTTTAGTTTTTACATATTATCAAAAATATGGTTGTCATGATATGATTACAATCCTTTTTTGTTTCTTTTTCAAAATACATAAAGCTGAAGTGGGTATCGTTTTCTAAATCAAT